>JADBJO010017964.1:0-36391 GCA_016801955.1 Conus betulinus | reverse complement strand
TGTGCATCTTCAGTTCCATTTGAGTGTGGGGATTTGTTTTAAAAAAAAAAAGTTTGGGCGAACCAAACTCCTCCGTGTTTACCCAATGTCCCAGAGGGCAACTAAAGTATTTTGCACAATTTCCAGTTGTTTTGATTGTGGAGGCCTTCAAGTTTGCCCTTCTGGACCCTTTCACTAAACTTTCAGCTAAAATGACCATATGGACTATTGTTGCCAAAAACACACCCAACTGACCTTAAAACCTAGTAATTTAAACCCCATGGATTCTGGTGGGTTTTTTCAGGGGTAATCTTCACTTTTTCATTCAAAAATTTTTTTTTAGGCACACAGACCGGGCCAGTTTAGCGGTTTACGGGGTCGTTTGTTGACGGGGGTTGGGGCACCAAAATCTCTTAGATGTTATGAGCAGGGTAGTTGGAACCGAGGGAGTGAGGAGTGAGTAGTGTAGGAGAGGAAGGTTGGGTTGTTTAAAACAAGGGGAAGCATTTTAACTGGGTGTCCTGCCCTTCCAGCATCAAGTAAACAAACATTGGCAAGGTTTTCAGTTCAGCAGGGTCAGACTGATCATTGTTGGGGGATGATTTTGCTGTTTTCTACGGCACACTAGGAACGCCCTCACAGTACCCTAGTGTTTCCAGGACGCCAAGGGTCTTCCAGCATTGTGTGGATTTAAAAATCATCAGTGGGGCGGATGGATTGAAAAAACAGCTTCATTTTTCTCCTCGAAGTGACCACAGTGTGGCATTAACTTCCATAATTTTCGTAAGTTTTTTTTTCCAGATCGGAAAACTCAAAAAATAGGGGAAATCTCCCATTTCCAGGCTGGTCCCCCACAGGAGGGGGCCCCAAAATTCCCTCGGGAGTGTTTTTTGACCAAAAAAAAAAACTCAAACTGTCTTCAGGCCACAGTAATTAAACCTTCAAAAATCTCTTGCCAGGGAAAAGCTCTGACATTACTTCTTGCGGGGTTAGTGAAAGCACCCAACCATGGACTGGGGCGCTGCGTAAGAAAAAAAAAAAACTTGCTGCAACCTCTTTAAAGAAGCCTTGGTTTCCATTTTCCAAACGGGGACGGTGGGACTATGGTTGTGGCTGTGGTACGGGCCTCTGGCCAGGGACCAATTCCGTATCTAAAAAAAAAAAACAACAAACTCTTGGGGGGACCCCTATTTCCCCACCAAACCAAGAGGCTTTCGTTTCTCGTTCTTGGGGGAGTATTTTCCGAAACCACCCCTGTGGTACCAAGCATGTACGCAGAGGGCACGGTGGGTGAAAAAAACACTTTCACTGGTCCAATCGGCAGGCTGAACCTGTCTTTGGAAAATCTTTAACTATTATCAGGGGGGAACTGTTTCTCGGAAAACGGAAAACAAACAAAAAAAAAACCCTGCTTATTTGGGACTGTTGTGTTCTTTTGACCCTTCAGTTCAAAGCAAATTCGAAAAAAAAAAAAACCAAAAAAACTGTATTCCGCACGTATGGGTCTTTTTCGTAGCGGCCCTCCATAATGTGTCGGAATTGAAGGCCGGGTAGGGGGGACCCCTAGGGAGTTGGTTTGTGTGTCCGGATTTTTTTCCAAGTTTTTGCAATACTTCAAACCTTTTTCCGCTGGGACCTTTGTTTCACCACCCAGAGATGAATTCGTTGTTGATCTTGCAGCTTTTCGCAAAGGGACCCCCCCCCCAAAAGAGTCCACCAGCTGCTTCTGGCATCTAGGGCATTTGTAATGCAAAGGGCTTCTGGTTCGAAAATTTATCATGGGGAGAAAAATTTTCAAACTGGATGGGGTTCTATATGAAGATTTAGTGGAAATGCAGCTATTCCTCTGGTATTTCAAAATACGGTTTTAAACATAGGTCCTAAGATGCGATAACCGTGTGCGAGGGGTGCAAGATGGGATGCTATGGCTGGTTTTTATCCCTTCTCATAAAAATAGCTAGGGACTTGGTAGTTTCCGTTGGATTTCACTGATAATTTGTTACTCAGCTTGGCCTATTATTCCTTCAGATGCGCAAACTATGTTACTTTGAACTGTACTCTTTGACAGCAGACTTTAAAGCATTGCTTTTGCTAATTGGTTTTTTTCATGTTTCATGGAGGGAGAAATTACAACACAAAATCTTAAGAAGGCCACAACGAGAGGAACTTCTCTACAGTTTTGGTCGGATTGCACCCAAAATGATGATTCAGACCTTTGGCTTTGGAGAGGATTGGACATACAGATGGGGCCGCAAAACTCTTCAGGCATCCCCCCCTGTGAACTTTTTACAATCCTTTTTTTAACTTCGTCTTTACCAATGACATGCTATTTCTAGGCCGGCTGCACACACGGCCATTCGGGTTTTACACCCATTACACCATGTAATGAGTGGAATCTCAAGTGGGGCTTTGGGGGGTTTCTTCAGCCTGGTTCAGTTTTGTGGAATTGGTTTAGAGCCAAGGGACTTATACACAATGGTAGCAAATGCAACTGTCAACCACACCAGATTCCATGAAACCTTAAGATTCAGAGAGGGAAGGCAACAATTTTGATTTTACAAACACTGTCAAAAATTTACACCTAGTCATAGCTCAGATCTGACAACAACAACCCAAAAAATTCCAACAATGGATTGATTGGAGTTCGGGAGCCCCTCTGGGCCAGGGCAGGAATTGTGAAAAATAATAACAGGATGGTCTTGAACAAACCA
Source organism: Conus betulinus (assembly GCA_016801955.1). Taxonomy (NCBI): domain Eukaryota; kingdom Metazoa; phylum Mollusca; class Gastropoda; order Neogastropoda; family Conidae; genus Conus; species Conus betulinus. The sequence goes on along the minus strand of JADBJO010017964.1, from coordinate 33,701 downwards.
TTAAAGAGTTCCTTCATCTGGCCCTTGGTGGTCTTGTTGCCTAGCAACCATTCTTTATTTATCATCGGTCTGGTTTCGGGTTTTAAAGGGAAGGATAAACAGGTAGGCATTAGTCGTGCAGTTCTACCATTCCTTTGCCTTTTTAACCAGCCATCCAAGATTTTTTACCCATGGTCTACCTTTTAAAGGTTGAAAATCGCGAAGCTCCGCACCAGTGCAGCAAGTTTCCTGTGTCAGTCGGCCCGGCAGCAATGTGTGAAACATATTCTATGTTAGAGTCGTTGGGAAGACTTCGGATGCACGAGTGACACACAAACATTTTTACAGCAGATTTCCATGACAAAACATTTTTTTATTCAGAGATCCTGTGTTTACTCCGACTGGAATCTTTCAGATATCAAAGTTTTGGTTGAGTTTTTAGATGATGTATTTTAATGAATTGTGTGAATGAATGACTTGTGAGTTGATTTTTTAACATGGTGACAGACAGCCCTGATATGGCCCTTTGCGGTCGATTGGGCTATAAAGCAACATTATCTTATCTTATCTTATCTATCAAGTCGTAACAAGTGTTTTCTTTGTCTTTCTGGGTGTGCTAGGAGGTAGCACTATACGCATTTCTCTCAACCAGTGCCTTTTCACACTGCTGCAGATCTAGCTATCCTTGATCCTCTTCTAAAAAAAGAGAACATTGCGTTCGTCATATTCAAGGTCAGAATTGTTTCCACTCATGTGTCCGGCATCGAGTTTACATTTTAAGGAAGTTCTCAAAAGAGTTTCATTCGCATCCAAACTTTGAGCTACATCTTAAAGCCTGTCCTGTGTTTACTCCAATCTGGAATCTCTCAAGTCCCTACTTTCAATGGCAGGCCTTTCATCTTGATCATGTGAGGCCATGGGCCAGACTCAGTACCGGTACCGAGCTGAAAGTCGGCAGTTACTGTTTGTTGATTGAACAGCAACACAACACAAAAATCTGGCTGATAAAAAGTCACTGAAAGGACTCAGCCTTGCTATCTTTAACCGATAAAGTTAAGAAAGAATATATAGGAAATGGACTGACCTCGTGAAACAATGATCTCTCTTTTGGCAGAAAAAAAAAAAAAATGCATGTGTTTTGTCTCTCTGGCATGATACAAGCATCACTGGCTAGATGCACGCACGCACCTTTTAGAAATGATTTTGCTGGTGCCTCCCGCTTTTCTGCCCTAGCTGATTAATGTCAGAAAGCAAAAAAAAAGCACAAATGAGTTTCAAGATTAGAAAGCGTTATATGAAAATGCCTACCACACTCACATCAACTATTTGTGTCTTGAAGGACTTACAGGTCAATGTGTGGGGTGTGATAATACTGCATTCTTTAAATTAAATCCATCTCTGCACTAGAGTTTCTTTCTGGCTTGTACAGGTGGACTGATGTGTGTGTAGTGTGACTAATGTATGCATTATGCATTATGACTGATGTGTGTAGTGTGACTGATGTGTGCATTGTGACTCAGGGTGTAGTGTGTATTGAGACTGACGTTTGTATGGAGACTGATGTGTATATCAGTGTGACTGATAAGTGTGCTATGACAGTATTGCGCTCTTTGAATTGAATCCAGCTCTGTGTGGTGTTTTCCTGGCATGTGGTAGTGGACTGATGTGTGTATTTTGACTGTTGTGTGTATTGTCACTGATATGTGTATTGTGACAGATGTGTGTATTGTAACTGATGTGCATATTGTCACTGATATGTGGATTGTCACTGATGTGTGTATTGTGACTGATGTGTGTGTGTGTGTGTGTGTGTGTGATGTGTGTGTGTGTCACTGACTGATGTATGTGTGTGTGTGTGTGTGTGTGTGTGTGTGTGTGTGTGTGTGTGTGTGTGTGTGTTGTGACTGATGTGTGTGTGTTGTGACTGATGTGTGTGTGTGTGTGTGACTGATGTGTGTATTGTGTGATGTGTGTGTGACTGATGTGTGTATTGTGACTGATGTGTGTGTGTGTGTGTGATGTGTGTGTGTGTCACTGATGTGTGTGTGTGTGTGTGTGTGTGTGTGTGTGTGTGTGTGTGTGTGTGTGTGTGTGTGTGTGTGTGTGTGTGTGTGTGTGTGTGATGTGTGTGTGTGTGTGTGTGTGTGTGTGTGTGTGTGTGTGTGTGTGTGTGTGTGTGTGTGTGACTGATGTGTGTGTTGTGTGTGTACTGTCACTGTACTGCCCACTTTGAAAATGAATCCATCTCTGTGCCATGTCTGAAGCAAGTGCTGGTAAACTGATGCAGACATTGTGATTCTGTTGCACAGGGGGGACCAGGGAACAGGGGAGCAGCCCCGCTCCCCAGTCCAGGGCCATCACGTAGAGGGGGGCATCAGGACTCCTCGCTTCTCCCCCATACGTCGTAGGGGTAATGATGGTGCTGCCGTCAGACGACCCCCGGCCTCTAGGGTAGGTCCCCCGGCTGCTGCCGTAGATCAGTTAGGTGCAGACAATCATGGAAATGACTCCACTACATACAGCATGCACAACCAGTCAGACAGCACTATGGAGTTAGCGACTGCTTCGCAGTCCGCTCCAACACACAGCCACACAGACACACAGACAGACAGCATGGGGTCCACCTTGGTGCTAGAGGCCAGCAGCACTCTGCCCAATGATGAACCCCAGGGGTTAATCACGGGGCTAGAGGACACCATCCCTCTGCCCAGTGGTGAACCCCAGGGGTCCACCTTGGTGCTAGAGGTCAGCAGCACTCTGCCCAATGATGAACCCCAGGGGTTAATCACGGGGCTAGAGGACACCATCCCTCTGCCCAGTGCCCCCAGGGGTGATAGAGGACCCATCCCTCTGCCCAATGATGAACCCAGGGGTTAATCAGCCATCGACATCCACCGCTAGGTCCCCCAGGGGTCAGCAGCCATGCGGGTGCTTTCACCCGCCACTTTCCCCTGTGCCTGTCTTGTCCTCCACTGTCATGTCTGAGTCATCATGACCAGGTTAGGGAGTGGGAGGTAGAAGGATGGAGGTGGTAGAGGAGTGGGAAGAGAGGGAGAAGAAGAAGAAGAGCAGGAGGGAGGGAGGGGGGAGGGGGGGGGGGTAGATGTAGAGGGTGTGACAGACGCAGGGCAAGATAGGGAGGGGAGGGGGGGGGGGGCAGTGTTAGGGCAGGATGTGGGAGAGTTAGGTCATCAGTCCCCCACCTGCAGAAGATGCACCTACACCACCTGGGTTGTGGATGAGGGGGCAGACCATCAGCCCCCTCCACAGGTGCAACCAGTACCACCTGTGGTTGTGGTCCAGGGGGCAGTCCATCAGCCCCCTCCGCAGGTGCAACCAGTACCACCGGTGGTTGTGGTCCAGGGGGCAGTCCATCAGCCCCCTCCACAGGCCCAACCACCACCAGGGGGTTGTGGTCCAGGGGGCAGGGGGCAGTCCATCAGCCCCCTCCGCCGCAGGGCAGTGCACCAGTACCACCGTGGTTGTGGTCCAGGGGGCAGTCCATCAGCCCCCTCCGCAGGTGCAACCAGTACCACCGGTGGTTGTGGGTCCAGGGGGCAGTCCATCAGCCCCCTCCCACAGGCCCCCAGCACCACCGGTGGTTGTGGTCCAGGGGGGGCAGTCCATCAGCCCCCCCAGGCGCAGGCCCACCAGCACCACCGGTGGTTGTGGTCCAGGGGGCAGTCCATCAGCCCCCTCCACAGGCCCCACCAGCACCACCGGTGGTTGTGGTCCAGGGGGCAGTCCATCAGCCCCCTCCACAGGCCCCACCAGCACCACCGGTGTTGTGGTCCAGGGGGCAGTCCATCAGCCCCCTCCACAGGCCCCCACCAGCACCACCGGTGGTTGTGGTCCAGGGGGGGCAGCCATCAGCCCCACAGCCCCCTCCACAGGGCCAGCCACAGGGGCCTAGGCAAGACCAGCCTGCTCCGGCAGTAGGAGAGCCGCTGTTGCGCCGCTCAGGCCGTGTCAGAAGGCCCCCTGACCGGTATCAGTCTGTCGATTTCAGAACAGACGCCTATTTAAGGCGCCAGGAACGGAACAGGAGGAGAGGAGGGCCCGGCGGTAATCGTCGCCTCCTGTTTCAGGCTACAACATCTGCCATGTTCCTGAGGTGGCCGTAAAGAAGAAAGTCTTGTGCAGATGGTGGGGGTTTGATGTAGGTCAGAGATAAGGCCAGGGTTAAGAGTTGTCATGTAGAGGGTATAGTGAACAAAGGGGAAATCTAACAGTTCATAGCGTAGTTAACTTTAAAGGGATGGGAGTAGATAGTTTGTGTAGAGAAAAAGATTTAGTCTTTAAAGTATGTTTGTTTTGATGGTGTTGCCGTATTAACCTTCTTTCTTGTATATTGAGTTTGTAGTGTTTTGTCTCTTTATTTTGATGGGCACAGCAGTAATACTTTTAGGAGCGCTAGTGTTGTAAATTTTTGTTGCTGCTGCATAATAGTTGTGTGATACAATAATTATAATTTGATGTATTGAAAAATTCCTATTTATTAGTTTGGTGCTGATAAGATCAAAGTACCAGTGAAAAAGAAAGGGAAACTTTTTCTATAGAATAGCCTGAAAAAAGTAGATATGTATATCATGACCAGCAGCAACTATTAGATTGAAATTTGAATCAGCATTGTGTAGGAAATGGCCCGGGCATTAGGTATAGGTTGAATATTAGGGTCAGGTAGGGATAGGTCATGATAGGCAGTTTAGGGTTAGCTCAGGGAGACCGGCAGCACCACATGTAAATTTTGTACATTTAAATTCTGTATTTGCTCTTTTTTCAAGTGACGTTATTGGTTTCTGTGTATGTGGCTTCTATGTATTTTTCATTCATCGCTTTTCTAGTGGACATGAAACATATTTGATTGTTAAACGTTTATGTAATTAAAGATTCCTCTAACTACTTTCTTTCAATTCATATTTTAGAAAATGCGTTGATGTTTTCTTTCTTTCTGTCTTTAGTTTAACTTATTATTCCTGATGGGTTCTAGAATCTCGTTTTATAAAATAGTATACACACGGATGTACACACACACACACACACACACACCCACACGCAAGCACGCATGCATGCACGCTCCCACGCTCCCTTGCTCCCTTCCTCACTCACACACACACACACACACACACACACACACACACACACACACACACACACACTGTCTGTCTGTCTCACACTGAACATGCTCTGAACACACACAGGCACACCACATGTTGGCACTGCACCTTATTTCTCTGCACCTTATTTCTCTGATCTTGTGACCCATGTACACTCCCTCTGACTATGTTCTTCTGACTTGCAACTTGTTCAGCAAAACCATTTCATGGATGATGATGTTTACGTACTTAGTTGTTCCAAAACCACTGTTAATGTTTCCACTCTTCATCTGAGTACTCCTGTTCTTGGAATCCATTCTGCTCTCCTTCTCACCTTCCCAGACTTAACTTTGTTGTCTTGCCTGTCTCGTCTATCCCCCCCCCCCCCCCCCCCCCCCCCCCTTCCCTTCTGGTCTTTTCCCAGATTCCATTCCATTCGATTCCACTCACATTTCCACTTCTTTGCTATAAGTTTAACCCTCATTTGGCAGACATCTGTTCACACCTGTCGAATCTCCATTTCTTGCATTGTCCACTCAGCTGTTTTTGTTTTTGAAATCCACATTCCAGTCTGACCATTCATCCTGACCCTCTGCTAATCCTGTTCTCGCTTCACTTGTCACTTGTCGCCAGTCTCTTTCCGCTCTGTTTTCTGATTTTCTGACTCCAGCTGCCAAGGTTTTGTTTCCCTTCCACAGGGTATGGATTTTGAGATGCGCCTTTCCCTTCCCAGACCCACCTCTGCACGTCTACATCTGACCCTGGCTACTAATTCTTATTACTACCTTTCTTTGCATTTTGACTTTTTTTTAATCCACTGAATGTGTGTTACATTTTACCCCCACCCACCATCACTTGTCTTGTCACCCCCAACCCCTATGCGTCCACCCTAAATTCCCACCCCACCTGCATAGTTTACCCCCTGCAGTTAATCTACTGAATGTTGTCTTCCAGTTGTCACTAACTCATTTTTTTCTGCCCTGCAGTTGATACTGAACGTATGTTACCACGGCCATGTATTACCCAACCCCCGTCCACCATTCATCATAGTATTAGTACCCCACTGTTTCTTCATAATGTTGTCTTCCCATTGTCGTTAACTCTTTCTGCCCTGCAGTGGCACACCCCCCCCTTTCAGTCGCCTTCCCTGATTCACACTACTTCTTCTGTTTTCTCTCATCTTTTCCTTTTTTTTTTTTTTTTTTTTTTTTTTTTAAGAGAAGAAAAAAATCATGCCTGTCATTTGCATTTATTTTCATTTTTACCCTTTTCACTCTTTCCTTTGTTTTTGATTTTGAAAAAAAAAAATCTGAAATCTTGCTTTCCCATATAACTGTTTTTTTCTCAGTTATGGTTCTTGTTTCTCTTTCAACTATTCCATCTGAAACCCTTTGCCTTTGATTCACTTTGATTCTTGGTTGCATCCTTTACCTGAGTCATTAACAACAAACAAAAGCATTAGTTTTAAAAAGTAAGAATCTGATAAACCAAAAATCTCAGTAGTAGTTGGATACCAAAACTCTGATAAACCAAAAACCACAATAGTTGGACACCCATCACCTTCATTTGGGCAGCTATTTTATCAACAAAAGTGCCACTTGGTTTTCTCTGTCCCTGACTGTGTCCATTCAGTGTGTGGCTTAAAACATAGTCTCTCTCTCTCTCTCTCTCTCTCTCTCTCTCTCTCTCTCTCTCTCTCTCTCTCTCTCTCTCAGCAGCAGTTTTCATTCACACAGTTCTCCCATGATTCACAATTGGTGTAATACAGTCAGATTTATACCAGCAGAATGTATCTTTTCAACCTGTTTGGCAACACACACACACACACACACACACACACACACACACACACACACACACACACACACACACACATTTTAGTATTAGTATGGTAATGATACTTGAATGCTGCTCAGCAGAATCTGTTTTTTTTTTTTTTTTCTTTTTTTTTTTAAAATTCCATGCTCAGCATCTGGTTTGTCACTTTCTTAGTAAATGTGTTCAGAAAGTCCAACTGCCTGAAGAGCTTGGCTGTGATGTCATCAGAAGAGTGTGTGTATATGTGGGCAGGGGTTACTGCCCCCTGTGTTGCTCGCATTTTTGTTAGATTGGCAGCCAGCCTTCAACTTGCATTTATGCGAGTGCGATGATGCGAGATTTATACTTAGTTTATTGTTTCTTGTCCACTAGAAAGGCGATGTCATATTTGATTTTTTTGTGTTGAGAAAAAAAGTTTCCTATGTTAATTAGGAAGTTCTGGAAGTGTTGTCTTAATGTCATGTCTGTGTCAGTTTGTGTGTAGTTTATATAAAAAAAAAAAAAAAAAAAAAAAAAAAAACTAAAGAGAATTTAGAAAAATTAAAAAAAAAAACTTACAAAATATAAAAAAAAAAAAAAAAAAATGAAAATGACAAAAAAAAAAAAAAGTTCCTGTATTGATTAGAAAGTTTTGAAAGTGTTGTCTTCTTCATGTCCGTGTCATTGTGTGTAGTTTATAAAAACAAAAAAAAAAAAAAAAAAAAAAAAAAAGAGAATTTAAAAAAAAAAAAAAAAAAACTAAAAATGTAAAAAAATGAAAAAAAAAAAAAAAAAAAATTTTGAAATAAAAAAAAAAAAAAAAAAAAAAAAAAATGGTTGCTTGTTAACACACTTTTCTGGTGGTGAGGTAGGAAGACTTTTCGTCTTACCAGTACCCAGATCGCACATGCAGCTTACTAAAGTACCTCGCTGCTGCCATTTGGAGAGGGCCTCATTGAGTGCAGGCACTGGATGGTATGAATGCTCTCCTGCTTGATGCAAAGCTCATGTGTCCAGGCAGATTCTGAGCTTACTGTTGCGTTTATCAATTGTGACCAGAGAATGCATCCAGTCTGTAGGCTGATGACTTTGAAGTGTGGCTTTGGAAATGACTTCACTTTCGGTCTTTTTCACAGCACCACTGGGGCGTATCACCCGCTAGATACTAGATTTTGAAGGAGCTGGGGGGGAGGAGGGAGGGAGGGAGGGAAAGGTTAGGGATAGACAGGTGAAGGTATGGGGAGTTTCTGCAGTTTGCAGAAAAAAAAAAAAAAATGTGTGTCGGTCGCATGGGAAGGCTGGCAGGGGGGGGGGGGGGGGGGGGGGGGGGGGGGGGGGGGGGGGGGGATGAGGATGATTATATAATGGTGAAAACATCATTGTGTGTTCTCAGTGTAATCGCCATGTTGCTATCACAGCACAGCTGGAGAGTCAGGCAGTTAAGAGAGCTCAGTGAGAGAGTACTCTGTGCACAGCATAGCTGAGGAATCAGGCAAGTAGGAGAGCCCCAGTGTGAGAGTACTTGTGTGCACAGCAGCAGCTGAGAAATCAGGCAGTTAGAGAGCTCAGTGAGAGTACTCTGTGCACAGCACAGCTGAAGAATCAGGCAATTAGAGAGCCCAGTGAGAGTACTCTGTGCACAGCACAGCAAGAATCAGGCAGTAGGAGCCCCAGTGAGAGTACTCTGTGCACAGCACAGCTGAAGAATCAGGCAATAGAGAGCCCAGTGAGAGTACTCTGTGCACAGCACAGCTGAAGAATCAGGCAGAGAGAGCCCAGTGAGAGTACTCTCTGTGCACAGCACAGCTGAAGAATCAGGCAGTAGCAGAGCCCAGGCAGTGAGAGTACTGTGTGCACAGCACAGCTGAAGAATCAGGCAATTAGGAGAGAGCCCAGTGAGAGTACTCTGTGCACAGCACAGCTGAAGAATCAGGCAGTATAGAGAGCCCAGTGAGAGACTCTGTGTGCACAGCACAGCTGAAGAATCAGGCAGTATAGGAGAGCTCAGTGAGAGTACTCTGTGCACAGCACAGCTGAGAGCCCAGTGAGAGTATCTGTGCACAGTAGGGCAGTATAGAGAGCCCTGAGAGTACTCTGTGCACAGCACAGCTGAAGAATCAGGCAAGTAGAGAGCCCCAGTGAGAGTACTCTGTGCACAGCACAGCTGAAGAATCAGGCAATATAGAGAGCCCAGTGAGAGTACTCTGTGCACAGCACAGCTGAAGAATCAGGCAGTAGAGAGAGCCCAGTGAGAGTACTCTGTGCACAGCACAGCTGAAGAAGCAGGCAAGAATAGGCAGAGCCCAGTGAGAGTACTCTGTGCACAGCACAGCTGAAGAATCAGGCAGTATAGAGAGCCCAGTGAGAGTACTCTGTGCACAGCACAGCTGAGAATCAGGCAGTTAGGAGCCCAGTGAGAGTACTCTGTACACAGCACAGCTGAAGAATCAGGCAGTATAGAGAGCCCTGTGGGAGTACTCTGTGCACACTTGTGCATGTGTGTGTGTGTGTGTGTGTGTGTGTGTGTGTGTGTGTGTGTGTACAATTCAGATAAAAAGGCTGACAGCAGTTGAAGTTCTTTAATTTCAACAACACAGCATGGAAGAACAGGGGGAGGGGCAAGGGGGGATGGGGAATGGGGGTGGGGTGGGGGAGACTGGGGGGGATGTGGGGGGGGGGGGGGGGGGGGGGAGCCTGGGGGGGGGGGGGGGGGGGGGGGGTGGGGGGGGGGGGGGGGGGGGGGGGGGGGGGGGGGGGGGGGGGGGGGGGGGGAGGGGAGGGGGGGGGGGGGGGGGGGGAGGTGTGTGTGTGTGTGTGTATTTCACAGGGGCAACATTGTTGGGGACATATACTAACTCATTCTGTTTTGTGCAGGTGTTGCAAGACTGCTGAGGACGAGGAGGATCTAGGACTATTTGGAGGGCCGGTGATGAGATGAGGTAGGTGTGTGTGTGTGTGTGTGTGTGTGTGTGTGTGTGTGTGTGTGTGCCTACATGCTACCCCTACGGAAATTCCGTATTTTCTATGGCAAAAAAAAAAAAGTAGCTACGGCAATTACGGAAATTTATTTTTCATTACAGTAAAAAAAGATTTTTTTTCACAAAATTTACTTGAAACAATCGCGAGTTGAAGCAGACGATACTTTTTCAAAGCAGAAGCAGAACACTGAATGGTAAAAAGGGACGTAAAGCCCTGTCTTCATCAAGCAGACGAGTAGCGTATGTCTCCAACGGCTTCTGCTATAGAGGGACGTTAAACTCAGTTATTCAAGCAAACGATGCTTTTGAAAGCGGAAGTACTAAACGGATATATCGCAAATAATTGAAGTTTTGAGAAACATGGCTTCTGATACAAAGAGAAAGCAAATGGATGTGCCAATGGTTTGCCAATGAACCTGCATCAAAAAACCAGCATCAAACAAATACAGTGGCAAATTTCCCGTTCATTGTGAAATTAGACTCTGACGATTCAAAAGCAAAGTGCGTGATTTGTGACAGTGCATTTTCTGTAATTAAAACATGGCGGTGAAGTTTTTGTCTTACTCTGTGCATAGGTTGAGCTGATTATGACACCCTGACCAACTCTTTCCACAAAAACTGTTCAAAAGAAAAAAAATGAATGCTGCTACTGATTTTGAGTCTGTGCTACTGAAATTTGAAATCAGTGCTACTGAAATTCTTTTTTAGGGGTAGTGCACATGTGTGTGTGTGTGTGTGTGTGTGTGTGTGTGTGTGTGTGTGTTTTACAGAGATAACATTATTGTTGGGTTTCTGCATTACCTTTGTTGTGTTTTCTATGTAGGTGTCTCAGGATGACAACAGACAGTAGACAGAGGAGAGAGCTGAATGTGAGATGAGTGTGTGCATGTGTCTTTGTTTTTTTTTTTAGAGAGGATAGATAGAAGGGATGGGGGGAGAGACGAGGTGTTAGGGAAGAAGGGAAAGGGAGGCAAGGGAGGGGGGGTTGGGGGGGGGGGGGGGGGGGGGGGGGGGGGGGGGGAGGATGGAGAGAAGGGAGAAGAAGAAGGGAAGGGTGACAGGGAGGGGGGAGGGGTGTGTGTGTGTGTGTGTGTGTGTGTGTGTGTGTGTGTTGACAGGGGCAACATTTAGGGGGCATATACTAACTCGGTGTGTTTTTGTGCAGATGTTGCAGGACTGCTGAAGAAGACAATGGACCACTTGAAGGGTTGAGATGAGAGGTGATGGGTGTGTGTGTGTGTGTGTATGAATGCATGTGTGTGTGTGTGTGTGTGTGCGCATATGTGTGTGTTTGGTATTTACAGGGATAACATTGTCGTTGGATTTCTCTGTTGATTGTGTTTTCTGTGCAGGTATCTCAAGACTGCAGGCATTGGACAGAGAGAGTCCAACCAAGTGCGGGCATTAAAAGGCGACCTCCACCGCCTCCAAAATCCAAGCCGTCTGCACCTGCAGGCAAGTCTGTCTGCGGGTCTGATGAACAAAGGTCTGGTGAACGAAACAAAGCTGTCCATCTTCAAAGCAAATTTTGGATCACCTAAGGCGGTAATTTATTATATTTTTCTGTTCTTTTTTTTTTTTCCTACGGCCGAAATCCACCTCTTCATTTTTTTGCACTTTACACTGTCCTCTTCATCTGCCAAAAAAAAAAAAAAAAAAAAAAAAAAGCAGAAGAAAAAAAAAACACTATTTCCACAACTAGCTTTTAGTAGGCTGTCTTTTTATGACCACTGTCTTTTTCCTCTTTTTTTTTTTTTTTTTTTTTTTTTTTTAGCCGATCTCTCACACGCCATGCATAGTCTGTCTGTTCTCTTACAAATGGACATATTTTTGCTGATTTTAATGTTTTGCTGCTGTTTGATACAAAGTGTCTGGGTTTGTACATGTTCTAAAGTGTGGTATACTGACGCTCTCACTCTCATAATGTGCTGCATATCCTACAAAGAGAACAAAAATGAACAAAACAAAAGACTGTTAATTTCTTCCTTTTCTTTCACCCCCCCCCCCCCCCCCCCCCCCCCCCAGTCATTTTCATACATGTCGCCTGACATTTTTTTTCGAATTGGTAAACTGAGTAGGTTCTTATATGACGAGGTATGTAAGTACTAGAACATACACTGCAGTATAGTGCAACAGACTTGTGGATAATAAAAGGAGACACAGATAGAAAGGGAGGGAGAAAGATAGGGAGGGGGGGGGGGGGGGGGGGGGGGGGACAGACAGACAGCAGGCAGACAGAGTGACAAACAGACAGAGAGGGTTGGGGAGATACAGTGTGTGAGTGAGTGTGTGTGTGTGTGTGTGTGTGTGTGTGTGTGTGTGTGTGTGAGAGAGAGAGAGAGAGAGGAGAGAGAATGTTTACAGAGACAACGAGAGCGACAAGCATATAAAAAAACTCATATGCATAGTTATGTCACCATATACTTAAACCATAGCAGTAATAGGACAAACAAGCAAGCAAACAAACAAGCAAAGAGAAAAAAATTTATCCATAATGAAATATATGTAACCAAGATAAGTATCTAACATCTGTTAGTTTGAGTTTGCAGTGTAGGAAATCTTGTGTCTTTTGGTAGCTTCTTTAGCTATGGACTATGCTGATTTGTCTAATTCATATCCAAATTTTCTATGTCAAAAATCTTCCTTAATAAATGCTGTTTAATACTTTTTGGTTTTTAAATCAAAGTCCTTTGCATCACAAGGGAGTGGGGGTGTTTCAGGTTCACCGCGCTCTATCCACTGCACCCACTCTTGAGGGATTGAGTTGACAAGAGTGTTATACTCAAACAGAATGTTTGCTTTGTTTAAAACTATTATATTTTGTACTTCTTCCAGAGAAAACAGTCTCTTTTCATTGTAATGGATGATGTTTTTTTCATTGATCGATACATTTTTTTTTTCCAGTTTTGAAAGAAAATAACTTTCTTTTTGTTCTTATCATAGAATTGTTGAGCAGGAGCTGAGAATGGAAAATTATTACAGTTGATTTCATTAGGCCCTGTAACAGTTGTGTGTAACAGTTTTGCTGTTGAGATAGGTTACCAAAAGGTTTCTCCAGAACTCATTGTTTATCCTATCAAGGACTTTCATTTCTTTGGACCTAGCATTTAAATGAAAAAACACCAGATCCACAGGCAATCTTTTGGAAATGCCACATGGGTATGAACTTCAGTTTTCATGAACTTCACTGTTCTACAGTTTCCCAATCCACTGCAAACACAAATGTTTCTGGAATTGAATTATGTTGATCATGCTTCCATCATCAATATCAGATTCCATTGTTGGTCTTTTAACCTTTTCAGATGCTTTTCTTTGCCAAACCTTTTATGCCACAGAAATTTATACAACATTGTGTTCATTTTATTTAAGACCATTTTTGCCACAGAAATTTATACAGCATTGTGTTCATTTATTTAAGACCATTTTTGGCACAGATGCCAGCAGATTGTGTTATTTTATTAAGACCATTTTTGGGATCCACAAGGTTTTATCACATAGACCAACTGGCCGATCAAAAAGGTTTTATCACAATGACCTTACCCTGGATACTGAGACCCCTCTTTTTTTTTTTTTTTTTTTTTTTTTAATTCTTGAATTCGTTCAGTTTTATCTTTCCAGTTATCTTCTATATTTCTTGCTATTTTTTTTTTTTTTTTTTTTCAAAATAATGCCAAGAACTTTTTTTCTGTACTGTAGTGAATGGCCAGTTTTGTTCTTTTCTCTGTCTTCCCATTTCTGCCTTGCCTTCGTTTTAACTTATTTAATTTGAGACCAGATATTTCCTGAAAAGAAGTTGATATTCCAGTGATCTGGTCATATCATGGTCAGTCCATCACTGCCAGGGGCGGAGCCATTGCTCATATGTTTTAAGGCATTGGTCATTTCTGTTAGTGTAATCACTCCCTCACAAGATGCAGCTTCCTCTTCATTGAGTCATAGAACATTTTCATTATGTGTAAAAAATAAATTTGTTTCCTCCCTGACATCATGTGCCACCACTGTGTCTGATTGCATAATGCTGTGAAGAATGATACCTGTTGTTCCAGTATTCCCTTCTGGCCTGTTACTGTTTCACCAGGTTGTTTACATCATCTTGTTATCATCTTTTTTGCCTCTTGCTTTTTCTAAATTGTAAAAACATTTAGTATTGTGCTCACCATCTTCAGTCCACTTGGTCCTTGCTGGCATCTGAGCACCTTTCACGTTCCCAGTCTGCAGTCATTCTAGCTGCCGTTTCAAAATGAAGCATTTGCTTTGTGTAGCATTGTTCTCAGGGCTGAGAGTTAATTTCCTTTTCTTTTTCTAGTATCTGCGACTTTAACCTGTTGAGTGCTGGTGACCGATATTTCCGCCGATAAAATACTTCCGCTTCAGTGCCAGCGACCGAAATTTCAGTTAGTGACCTTTCGCCATTTTTAGCTGGAAAACCCTAGCGATTTCACCGACTTATTTGGTGTATGATGAAGGTTTAGGATCCCATCCAGTAGCCAGTCAAATTATGCCTCATGACGTGTACACATACTGTGTGCGCAGTCCATTGAAAGTGAAGACCCCTCAGCTCTGAGTAGATGTCACTCACCAACAATGGCAGACGACGACGCGCAACACACCTGGACCGAGCGAGCCTACAATCGACTGGAAAACCTTTTTTTGCTCTTGAAGCAGCGAATATCATTCTAGAGGAGGGCAATTTGGATCTTGAGTCAGTCAGTTCGCTCGATGATGCATGGGAAAGTGATGATGATTTGGTACATGCAGGCAACATTTCATCGTTGATGAGACAAGTTTGTCTCGACCCAGACACAAGCATCAGTACGCTGAGTGAGTCAGCCAGCGTGTGTGCTTCTCCGCAGCTTGAAACTGACACAAGTGAAGAGGAGGAGGATTTGCCTTCGGTCATGCAGGGCGAAAGAGAAGGACTGAAGTGAGGAGGGGGGGTTCACGGCAAGCGTTGAAGAGGGAGAGGGGGTGTGTTGAGGGGGCGTGGCAGACAAGCAGCAGCTGCAACTCGAACTGGGACAGCTAAGTTCCAAGGGAATTTTTCACCACCAAATTTTTACTGCCCAGCAACCTGCCATTTAGTGGAAACCCGGGGATTAAAGTTCCAACTGGCAAAAACTTAAGCCAATGGACTACTTCAGACTTTTCTTACTCAAGAGCTTTTTTGATGTGATGGTTGAGCAGACAAATTTTGTATGCTCAGCAAACACTGATGGAAGCAGAGAGGAGGGATGGAGGATTGAAGAAGTATGCAGGGCTGGCCAAATGGAAGGACAAATGAGACAACTTCAGTGGAGAGGGAAAAACTTTTAGGCTTGACTCTGCTGACCGGTCTTGTGAAAAAAGCCTGCTCTGCACCTGTACTGGTCACAGAACATTTTGTTTTCCTCACCTGTGTTCAGTGCTGTGATACCCAGAAACAGGTATCAACTGTTATTGAGAATGTTCCATCTGAACACAATGCAGCTGAACCACCTCGCACTGACCCCAACAGAGATCGACTCTACAAGGTACGGCCTCTGATCGAAAAACTTCAACAGAAGTTTCTGTTGGTATACAAGCCTGGTCATCATCTTGCAATGCATTGATGAGTCCCTACTACTGTGGAAAGGTGCGCTTGTCTTCAGGCAATACATCCCCCTGAAGAGAGCCAGGTTTGTCAAAAGATTTTTCACCTCTGTGAAGACTCAGGGGTATACCTACCGATTCCACATATATTCAGATATGTGCATTCTTCATTTTTTTCAATATTCCCCCTTCTCTTCTGCTGTATATTTGCGTTGTGCTGTTTTTTTTCATCTCTCCATTCTATATCTAGTGAAACTTTTCTTCTTTTATGTCAGTTAAAAAAAAAAAAATGTATAAAAATCTCTCTCTCTCTCTCTCTCTCTCTCTCTCTCTCTCTCTCTCTCTCTCTCTCTCACATACACACATGATGTATACATACATAATATGTATATGTACACACACACACATATATGCATGCACATTACACATGCACACAAAATCACTAAGAACACACACACACACACACACACACACACACACACACACACACACACACACACTAACACACACACACACAACACACACACACACACACACACACACACACACATCATCCACACACATATCACACATAGCGTATGTCTTGTGAAATTTGTTCACCAATGTGAAGACTCTGGATTCATGTATCAGTTCCACATGTATTCAGTTACAAACATTTTCCTTTTTTTCAATATTCCCTTTTCTCTAATGCTATTTATTTGCTTTCTGAATTTTTTGACACCTCCATTCAAATTTCAATGCCCCCCCCCCAAAAACAAAAAAAAAAACACAAAAAAAGTCCCAGTCAGTCTCTCATGCACACACACACAGTGATGCACACACACACACACACACACACACACACACACACACACACACACACACACACACACACACACACACACAGTCACAGTCTTCACTGACCAGTGCACAATTACACATATATCATATGATTTATTTACATGCACAATTACAATTTATTTTAGGTGCCCAGGACCCGGCCTTCAACATCAACAACCTGATCCCAGAAGACGCCTGCGATTGACCGATGTCCGAAAAGATTGTGTAGTGTACATGATGGGTCCTCTTCTGGAGCAAGGATATCACCTCTACATGGACAACTGGTATACCGGACTCAATTTGTTCAGGTACAGTGAAGTTTCCTAAGCTCTGTCTCACACACACATACACACTTTTCCATGTTTATTCTGTTAGTTTCTGAGTATGTGATGGTGGTAAACTGGGGTGGGTGGAGGGAAATGCAGTGCAGACCAGCCACCATGGGGAAGTGGTTAGCGTCGCGGACTCCCGGCTGGGAGGTCGTGGGTTCGAATCCCATCAGAATCATGTGGGTTTTTCTGCCCCGACCGGCTCCTACCCAGAGTTGAGTTTGCTGCAGACTCAGTTGGGAAGACTGGGACCACACAGTCGAGTTTCATCCACTTAATGGATGCGTTTCTGAGAGAGATGATCAGAAAGGGCAACGGTTAGCAGTCCACATGAAACACACAGTGAGTTTGGATTTCTTCTGAAAGAAAACAATAGTCTAATCAGCGAGCAACAAACGGGTTGGTTCTGCACAACGAAAATTCTTTCTTATCAGTATGAAATGTTCTCTCACACACGTCAGAAAGTGTTAAGTTTTTGATTATATTATTAAATTGTTTCACTTTCTGCCTCGCTGTGGAATAAACCTGATATGATATCCATTTCATTGTTCACAACACAGTTGAAATCACCAAAAAACATTAAGTTTTGCTTACCGAATGTGTTAAACACTTCTTGCAATTTCATTTCATAAAAAGCATTAACTTGACCTTGGTGTTGTTGGGGGCATAAACATTTTTACAAGTTTGAATTTTTAATAGTCATTTTCTACTACTATCTTTAACATTCTTTCAACCACTAACTCCAAGTGTACTTTCTCTGAAAGTGTTTAGAAATTAAAATGATTTCTCCTTGACTCCTGTTTGTGCCCACATTATAAAAGATTATGCCACCCCACTATTTCTCTCACATTGATGCACCATTTCAGTTATGTGAGCTACCTGAAAAACAAGCAATATTAAACTTTTGCCTTTTCAGATAATGAAATACTGTGTTTCTTTTCATTTTGTTTTTTAAGAAATTAACTTAGAAAGATTTTACAAAAGGTTCTGGTATGTTTTTTAGAAGATGTATTTTAAAGGGTTGTGTGGGAAATTAAAAAGAAAAAGAAATTTGTTGATGACTTGTGAGTTGAGACTGGATAGAGGGGGAATTTGGAGAATAGGGAAGGAAGAAGTGGAGGAGTGTAGAGATAAGAAGGTGCAAGTATGTGAATTTGTGTGACCAGGGATGTGTGGGGGGTGTGTGTGTGTGTGTGTGTGTGTGTGTGTGTGTTGGGGGGCATACTGTTTTTCTGTGCAGTTCTCAGATGCTGAAAGAAGACATTGCTGACGGCAATCAAAGGTGTTCAGTTTAACAAAATTTTGTTATCAGCTTGATAACTACAGAGTGGGGGAGAAGAAGGTGTCTGGAGAGGGAGTTGGGAAGACGGGGGGGGAGGGGGGGGGGGGGGGGGGGGGGGGGGTAGGAAGGGAGGGGAGGGGAGGGGAGAGGTGTTGGGAATGGGATTGTGGTTGTGAGCCAGTGTGTGATAGTCACAAGGGCAACATTGTTAAGGGCCTATACTTTAACTCATTTGGATTTTGTCTGTGCAGGTTCCTCAAGACTGCTGAAGACACTGAACCATTGGAGGGACAGAGATGTGGCGAGGTCTGTTTCTGTGTGTGTGTGTGTGTGTGTGTGTGTGTGTGTGTGTATAGGGATAATATTATTGTTGGATGTCTCTTAGTTGTGTTTTGTATGCAGGCATCTCAAACTGACTACACAGGGACAGGGAGAGATGCATGTATGTGTGTGAGTGAGTGTTATTTACAGAGGCAGTAATGTTTGGGGCATGCATATTAACTCATCATGTGTGATTCAGTGATTCCTGAATTTAGAATGAATACATTCTTCTAATGAAGAGGTCTCTTGAAGAATCCGCTCAGAAAACCACACTGAAGAGCCTGGTAGGTGTTGAACAGTTCTGCTTAAAATGGGAAACTGACTGATACTTGTGTGGGAGAGAGTTAGTGTTCAAGGTGTAATGAACTGCATGTAAAATTCAGAAAGTCATCAGTAGTTCCTAAATCACACCAGTGTATGCTGAATCATTGCAGGTGAGGAAGACTACCCCAGGTCGGGGGGCCAGCTGAACGGAGGGTTTTTTCCAGACATCAGGAGTGACAGCCATTGTTAGACTTGGATCTTCTGCTGGTAAGTAGCACGGTCCCTTTGTGTGTGTGTGTGCACAGTTTTGCATTTGTTTCAGGTAGCAGTTGAATTCAAATTTCAAAACTGCGTTTGCAGAGAGTGGACATCCAGGCAGGCCAAGATGTTGCAGTACAAAGATGATGAGGACAGCAGGATGTGGTAAGTGTCTCACAGCAAAATAGTTGTTATTGATTGAATAGAGCATTTAGGCTAGGCCAGTCCAGTCCAGTCTAGCTTCAAGGTCACAAATCTCACTTGTCATTACATGAAAGAAATGACCAACCTTACTGGGAGAATGACTGTTTGTGTTGAGGGTACATTGTAGAATGCTTTTGATGGTAAAGAATTGATAATAGAAACAATTCCACATTGTTTCAATGGTGCAACACCATGCTTTATTGCAGACTCTGTGAAAACACTGTTCAGAGATATTCCACCTGATCTGATTTCATTTCCTGAAAGAGATTTGTGTTTTCATTGAAGATTCTATAAGAAAAGAGTGAAAGTATTTTAGCATGGTTTAGGAAATCTGTTTTATTAAGTTACATGTGTGTTTGTGTTGGCTTTGTTTTAACAGCTTTGCTGAGCTTTGACAAGATAATAGCCCTAGTGTGGGCCCTCACGGTCGGCTTAGCTGTAAGCGACATGATACTCCATCAAAACAGATGAAAAGGTGAAACAGTTAAGGCACGGATGTTGGTGAGTATCTCCTAGTGTGTATGTGTGTGAATGTGTAGTAAATACCTTGCGGTGTGCGGTTTTTTTGTTCAAAGAACATCTCTGTTATTTTTTGTGTGTGTGTGTGTGTGTGTGTGTGTGTGTTTATCTATGTGTAGGGAATTGACTGAGGAGGAGACAGCCCTGATATGGTCCCTTGGGGTCATATATGTTGTGAAAGCACTCTAGTGTAGCCAGTTCTTCACTTTGACAGAAGCTGTGAATGGCTTTGAAAATAATTGTGTGTGTTGATTATGTCATGAATTGTTTTTGTCATTCACTGCATTGAGTAATGTGATGGTCTTATGAATTGTTTCTGCCTGATGCATGTAAAAAGTGTCCTTGAATCTGTTGATAGTCTTGATGAAAAAGTTCCTGGCTGATGAATTGTTCTGGTGAAAAGTAAAAGTGTCCTTGATTCTGTTGCAGGCTGGCATGTGTTTTTCTTTGTTAGCTTTGACAAAGACTCTTTCAGCCTGCATGCATGCTTTTCCCCCAAGGTCTTTTTTTTTTTTTTTTTTTTGAAAGATACTAATATTACTAACAGTATGAAACATGGGGGTGTACACACAGATTTTCTGTTTGTTCTGAGTTATACTGTATATTTTGTACAGATGAAACTGTGCATGTCAAAGCTTTGTGTTTTAGTGTGTATTGTATCCATCATTATCATATGATTATTCAGAGGATGGCATGTGACCTGACCTAAAAAAAATACAGTCTGGATTTTCTTACTGTAGGTGTGGTCCTAATAGAATTATTTGAAGAGAGTTCTGCTTGATGTTAGCTGTTTAAAACAAAATGATAATTTTTCTCTTTTTTTTTTTTTTTTCAGTGAAGCTGCTGATCTTCGTATGGATGCAAAAGCAGACCTTGTCTGGGCAGGAACTTCTAAAAGCCGTTTCAGTTTTACAAGAAGGTAGGGGTGTGTGCATGTGTGTGTGTGTGTGTGTGTGTGTGTGTGTGTGTGTGTGTGTGTGTGTGCAGAAAACTTTTAAACTTTGATAAAAGCTTTGGATGACATCATGTGTATTGATTGTGTCATGAATTTGTTTACATTCATTGCAGGCATTCTGTAACAGGTTGGCATTCTTGTTTGTAATGAGCACTGTCACTAACTCTGTTTCTTAATATATGCATGCATGCCTTTCCCCAACTTTATTATTCAAAAAGTTCATTTTACATACAGCTATATTGAAATTGTTTGGTGTAAAGATATTTCATTAACAAACACTGAGCTATACTCAAAGAATATTATGGACAATTTTGTTGTGCATGCCCCTAAGTTTTGTGTTTGATGTGCTCTGTATTATCATTCATTATACAATTGCTCAAGGAATAGCTTGTTAGAGTTCTGACCTAAAGACAGAGGTTAGACAAAGATACAGGTTGGAATTTTCTTACTTTTTTTTTTTTTTTTTTTTTTTTTTTTTTTTTTTTTTTTTAGCTCTGCTTGATGTTTGCTATTTAAAATGACAGGTAATTTTTTTTCTTGTTTTTTTTTTTACAGTGATGATGAGAATCTGCCCACGACTGATTATGATGCAGCACCAAACCTCATCCAAGCCAGTGTCATTTTGTGAAAGCTGGATCCAGTTTTACAAAGAATGGGCACCTCTTCTTTTTACTGCCTTGTGTTTAGGGTAAGGAGTGTGTGTGTGTGTGTGTGTGTGTGTGTGTGTGAAAGAGCAGAAGATGTTTAAAGTTTTTCAGAAGATGACATGCGGATCATGTGTTTTGTCATAGTACTGTAGTGTAGAAAGTTCTCTTCTTAGACAAGAAGCTGATAATGACTTTGGTAGCAGTTGTTTGCATTGATCATATCATGAATTGTTTTCATAATTCACTGCATTGTGTAAAGTGAAAGTCACATGAATTGTTTTTAGTCAGTGCATAAAAAAGTGTCATTCATTCTGTTTCAGAGTGGCATGCATTTTCACTGTAAGCTCTGAAAATGACACTTCTGCTCTGTATGGATGGGTTCTCAACCGTTTTGTACATATGCTCTGTGTGTATGTGATTTTCCTCTTATTTGTACTTCTTTCCACTGTGTATGTATGTGTTTTTTCCACAGTTTTGTTCTGCTCTGTATGCATGTGTTTTTCCACAGTTTTGTTCTGCTCATATGCATGTGTTTTCCCCCAGTTGTTATTTACATCATGTTTTTTTCACTGACAGGATTGACACACTGGGATGTACATCATGATTTTGCGTTTGTTAAGAGTATATGGATTAGTTGTTCTGTGTACATGAAACTGTGCCTGTCCTTGGTTTTGTGTTAATGCATTGTATTCATCATTTTTATATAGGATTACTCAAGAGATGGCTTGTGAGACTTGTGATCTAAGGGGAGAGTGTGAGAGTGTGGATTTTCTTTGGATGGTCCCTTGCGGTCATGTATGTTGTTACAGCACTGTAGTGTAGCCAGTTCACTTTGACAGAAGAAGCTGTGAAGGACTTTGAAAATAATTGTGTGTGTTGATTATGTCAGGAATTGTTTTGGTCATTCACTGCATTGAGTAATGTGATAGTCCTATGAATTGTTTCTGGCTGATGCATGTCAAGTGTCCTGATTCTGTTGCAGTTGGCATGTGTTTTTTTTGTTAGCTTGGACATAGACGCTTTTAGCATGCATGCATTTTTTCCCCCATGCATTTTTTTTTTTATTTTTTTTTTTTTTTTTTTTTTTTTTTTTAAGATATACTAATATTACTACCAGTATTGAAACATGGGGGGTGTACACAAAAGATTTTCTGTTCATTCTGAGTTCTACATTGTATATTTTTTTGTACAAATGAAACTGTACATGTCGAAGCTTTGTGTTTAATGTGCATTTTTTTTATTTATCATTATCATATGATTATTCAGAGGATGGCGTGTGAGACTTCTGACTTAAAAATACAGTCTGGATTTTCTTACTGTAGGTGTGGTCCTAATAGAATTATTTGAAGAGAGTTCTGCTTGATGTTAGCTGTTTAAAAAAAAAAAAACTGATATTTCTCTTTTTTTTTTCAGTGACACTGCTGATCCGCGTATGATGATTTTTAATGCAAAAGCAGACCTTGTCTGGGCAGGAACTTCTGAAAGCTGTTTTCAGTTTTACAAGAAGGTAGGGGTGTGTGCATGCATGTGTGTGTGTGTGTGTGTGTGCAGAAAACTTTTAAACTTTGATAAAAGCTTCGGATGACATCATGTGTATTGATTGTGTCATGAATTGTGTTTACATTCATTGCAGGCATTCTGTTACAGGTTGGCATGCATGTTTGTAATGAGCACTGTCACCAACACTCTCTCTTAATATATGCATGCCTTTCCCAAACTTTATTATTCACAAAATGCTGGTTTTACATACAGCAATATTGAAATTGTTTGGTGTAAGGATGTTTCATTAACAAACAGTAAGATTGTGAGTCCAGTGCTCAACCACTGAGCTATGCCCCCGTATGATTGTTTGATGAATTGTTTTCAGTCATGGCATAGAGTAGTGCCATTCATTCTGTAAAGGCTGGCATGGAAATCTATATGGTGAACGCAAGGACAGTCTCACTTTTTGTTTCCTTCAGTTTTTCTTATTACGAAATTTTTACTAACAACAGTTTTGAAATTAGATTTTGAAGTATTTCAGGAACAGGCACTGGCATGCACATTACAATTTTATGTTTTAAAGGAATGTATGTGATATATTTATCTGAAATTGTGCTTTGTCCTAGGTCTAATTGATGCAGTCTGTACTATGTGTATGTGATGGATCAAGGTATGGCTTGTGTGACACTTCTGACCTAAAGATGCAGCATGGATTTTCTTACTCTAAATGAGGCCCAAATGTAATGATTTGCGAAGAGCTGTCAGCTGTTTCAGATACTAGGGTAATCTTTTTTTTTTTGGTTTGCAGTGATACTGCTGATGTGGATGCTGCAGCTGACCTCATCTGGGCAATGTCCTGAAAGCTGGATCCAGTCTGATTGTGGAAATTCATACAGTGTACTTGTCATTATCATTCTGTGGCTGATGGAAACTGAAACTCCTGCATATTTTTGGCTGCATACATGACAGAAAGCAACTGATGTGTGTAGGCAATTGTAGTGGGAAAACGTTCTGTGTTGAGTGATTGATCTGAGACACACTTGCTGATGTTTGTGTCAAATAGTGTGATATTCTGTTAAAATGGACAATAGCTCATTGTAAAATGCACCATGAATGCAAAGTAAAGGATGAATGCTCTTTTTTTGAATCCATTTGTCCGCATGCTATGATGTCATAGCGATCATCACACTCGGATGATTTTTTGTTTTTTTTTTTTTTTTTTTTTTTGTTTGTTGCATGATTTATACATGCATCATCCTGATACAGAACCTCAATGCATGTTCAAAATATGTTCTTCTGAAAGTGGTTGATTTTTTCTTTTCAAACATGCTAAAAATAATGTCAACAATGATCACAAATATAGGTTGTAAAGTAAATTAGAAAAAAAAGTAAAATCCCTATGCTGGCATGGATTCCGGTGCCACCAATTATTATTATGAATACTTATATAGCGCCTATCCTCGGTAGAGACCAAGCTCTAAGTGCTTTAAATCCACACTTGTGTACATAGCGGGCTGCCTACCTGGGTAGCGCCGACTGAAGAGCTGCCAGCTGGTGTTCTTTCAGTCGTTTCCTGTGTCATCCAGTCAGTATTGTTCACTCAGTTTCCTTACTTCTTCATTCTTTCTTTCCATTTCTCATGCAAGGTGCATGCTGTGTGTAACGTGTCACCCACACCAAGGGCCATACTGGCCTCTCTTCTGAAAGTTGGTGATGGGATTATAGGTGTGTGCAAGGTCTTATGCGTGCGTTCACACATGGAACCTACTTTTATAGTCTCATTCAAAGAACTGTATGAGAAATGTAGTCAGAACCAATGTTAACTCCGAGGGAAAAGTTCCCCTGTACCAAAACAGCTGCGGCAATTCAAACCCGCAACCCCAGGTTCACCAGATTATGAGTCGAGCGCTCTACCACTGAGCTATTCCGCCCTATGACAAGCGGAAGGAAAGGAAAACAGCTGTAGCCGCCATATGTAGGCATTGTGCTAATGTGAATATCTATAGAGGTATTTCATTCTGTAAGGTTTGAAACAAACTTCATATAACTGGAGAACATCAGGCGGGATTTGCATTGTGTTAATGTAGATATCTCTAGAGGTATTTCATTCTGTAAGATTTGAAGCAAACTTAATGTAACTGGAGAACATCTGGTTTACATTGTGCTAATGTAAATATCTATAGAGGTATTTCATTCTGTAAGATTTGAAGCAAACTTAATGTAACTGGAGAACATCAGGCGGGACTAAAAAAAAAAAAAAAAAAGGTATTCCACAGTCATCATATATTTACTCTGCTTGCTGAAGTTCAGAAACAAATTTGCAAACAATTACAGAAAAAAGTCTGTGATGGCTCCTGTCTCTCCAGAAGATGGAAGGCATCCCTTGTGGGTTGTGGTCGCATCAGAGCCTTCACAAGGGTCTTCTTCTCTGCGAAGCTGACGCTGTTGTCTGGTTGTCTTCCTCTGGCTCCGGTTTTGGCGAGCTGATCGGCTGCCTCGTTCCCTGGGACTCCGCAGTGGGCAGGTACCCATTGCAGGACTACTCGTCTACTTTTGGCGAGTTCCTGGAGTTTCTCCATTAGACGAGGAAGTTTGTCTCCTGCAAGGGCCTCCAGGACGGACAGCGCGTCAGAGAGGAAGACAACTTGGGTGCAGTCGCTCTGTGATTCATGAATCATGGAGGCTGCCTGCATGAGGGCCTGAACTTCTGCAGCATAATTGGAGCAGTGTTTCCCAGTTGGTATCCCTGCTGTGGTGGTGTGTCCCTCAGGTGACTTGATAAATACGCCCGCTCCTCCATCAGACACTGCGTTGGTTGCTGAGCCGTCGGTGTACGCATGTATCCAGGATTCTTCGGGGTACTTCTCAGCAATCATGGCAAGTGTGAGAGTGCGTTTGACGATGTCATCCTGAGAGTCTCCTGAGGCAACCTGTGGAACTGTTGTGGAGATGTGAAGATTTGTGAAATCTTCATTCCAGGGCTGTGGCAGATCAGAGGGGTCCAGTGGGTTGGCAGGTGGCAAGCATCTTGATGCTCCCTGGCAAGACTCTTGCTTTCATGGATGAAGCTACTGCGTTTGAGACGATTCTTGGTCAGGTTCTGCATCCTCTTGTTCATCGGATGTTGAGGCAGGCACTTGAATTTCTCTGCCTGAACCATGGTCTTTGCGTCTCTCCTCTGGTGGAGGGGCTGTATGGCAGTAACCTCCTCCATGGCTTTGATTGGTGTGGATCGCATGGACCCGGTGATGATCCTGAGGGCTTGATTTTGGACCCTATCCAGGGATTGCTGGTGGGTCTTCGCTGCTGTTGACCAAGCTGTTGAGCCATACTCAAGATGGGGCCTGACTGCTCTCCCTGGTAGACGCGCTTGAGTATTTGTTCGTTTGCTCCCCAGCTGGTTCCGGCTAGCTTCCGCAGAATGGCAAGCTTTCGTCTGGCCTTTGCTTCAGCTTTCTGGATGTGTGGTCGCCAGGTTGTTTCTTGTCGAAGGTGACACCAAGATAGGTTGCCTCCTCTTCGTGTTTCAGGGCTGTGCCTCCAAGTTTGATGGGCCCAGCCTTTTGTTTTGTTGACAAGGTGAAGAGTGTTGTGGAAGATTTCTCCTTGTTGATTGCCACACCACTTATCTGCCCATGCCGCCAGCTTGTCAGCCGCTAGTTGCATTCTGTATGTGGCAGTAGTGGCATGCTCTTCCTTGCACCACAGCACCAGGTCATCTGCATAAAGTGCAGCATGGATACCTTTGGGAAGTTCTTGGATGAGGTCATTAATGAAGACCAAAAAGAGTGTAGGCGAGAGGACGCCGCCTCCTTGTGGGACTCCATGTCGCAGCAGTACTTTTTTGCCTTTTTGTCCGTTGACTGTGACTGTGACTCTTGCTCTGCGGTTGTGGAGGTAGGATCTGATCCAATGCAGCATGTTGCCAGCGACTCACACATCTATGCAGTTTCACGAGGAGGCCATCAGTCCAGACTTTGTCAAAGGCCTTTTGTAGATCGATCCAGGTGGCAAAGACAAGCTTTGCTCCTGGAACGCATCCTCGATTTCTGGGAGAGGTAGGTGGTCTGGTCTTCTGTGCTGCGAAAACTGTCTGAAGCCTGCCTGTTCAGGAGCCAGAATGTTTTCAGTCTCGAGATACCAAAGCAGGCGCTGGTTGACCATTCTCTCTAGGGTCTTGATGACGCAGCTGGTGAGGCTGATTGGCCTGTAACTGGCAGCCTTCTTCTTGTCCTTGCCTTTTTTGAGGACAGGGATCATGATGGCTTCTCTCCAAACTTGTGCCAAGTCTCCAGTTTCCCAGCTCAGGTTGAAGACCTCTAGAAGTTTGAGGGTGGCTGTGCTGCCAAGGTGCTTCAGCATCTCGTTAGTGATCCCATCTGGCCCTGGGGATTTCCGAGTTTTCAGCTTCCTCAGAGCTGTCTGGAGCTCATGGAGAGTAAGGGGCTGCTTCATGGGTTTCACGTTGGTGTCTTGTCGTCTCTCTCTCTGTTCTCTTCTTGCTTCTCTTTGCTGATAAGTGCTGACAGGTATAGTGCTCTCGCTTGCGTAGATATCAGCAAAGCGGTAGCTGCGCATCTCCCTGTCAGCATCTCTCCATTCTCTTCCAGTGTGATGTTCTGGCCTTTGCTGTCCTCATCGTTGAGTTGGCCTACAACTCTCCACAGTTTTGAGCCACCTTTCTCAAGGTTCAGGGCTGCTGTCTTCTCTCTCCAGCTTTTGCGCCTGGCTGGATCTTTGCCTTGAGGAATTTGGCTTTTGTCTGCTGCAGCTGCAGGTGGTTCTCGTCCGATGGGTTGTTTTCTGCATCTTGTCTGGCCTCTGTCATCTCGTCCTGTAGCTCTTGAAGCTGGTTGCTCCAGTAGGGTTTGTACTCTTTCTGAGCACCACGTGGAATGGTCTCTTTGGCAGCCTGCAAGATGCTGGCGTTCAGGACTCTGACAACATTGTTTATGTCTCTGCCTTGGACTTGAAGGTCCTTGGTGAGAACGTTGGTGCGGTGACTGAAAAGCCTCCATTTTGCCTTCTTGTAGTTCCAGCGAGCGGGCACTGGGCGACTGGCTGTGCTTTTGTTGATCTTCAGGAACACTGGCCTGTGATCGCTACCTCCTAGCTGCTCTCCCACTTCCCTGGTGATGTCCTGGTGTACATCTTCAGTGCAGAGAGCAAGGTCTGGGTGGAGGTAGTGCGCCATCGTCTGGAGTAGAAGGTTGGAGTGTCACTTGGGGAGTTGATCAGACGAGATGATGTTCGTCTTGCCAGTCTTCCACTTCTTCTCCTCGGGCGATCCATCTGGCTGTAACCCCAGCTCTGGGAGTGACTGTTGAAATCACCTACTGCGATAAAGCTCGAACCTGGGACGTTGATGGTGCCGAGTGACAGTGGCTGGTTGTCAGGGCAGTAGAAGTTCAGGATGTGCAACTCTGTGTCATTCAGTTTGGCCCCGAATCATCTGGTACTCAGCACCCCATGTGGACTGCTGTTTCGCTGGCATCGATGTTGTTCCGGACAAGTGTCAGGATTCCGCCCTTGCTTTCTGTCAGCTCTGTCCCATCTAAATGGCTGGTAGCCTCGGATTTTGAATGCCTTTCCTGTTTTCAGGTGGGTTTCTTGAATGCAGCAGACGTTGATGTTTTCCCTCGTGCAGGATGTGTTCAAGCTCCGTCTTTTTATTCATGACTCCTTCTGCATTCCAATGCATCACCTTTGAAAGGTTGTTGCTTCTTGGATGTTGTTGTTGAAGTGCTGCCAGTCGCTGTCCTCTGCCGCCCCCTGGCGTGACGAGGGGGACGAGAGGGACCTCCAGTCACTGTGGGTGGACTCCGTTGAGGCTCGGAGCCCGGCGCTGCCCCATCCTGGAGGGGGACTCAATGGGCGAGCGCCATTCTCATCTCAGCTGGCTGACTTGTCATATGGCGATGATGCGTGGTGTCGTGGTTTATTAGAGTGCGCCGTGCAGCCCAACACCTCTGTCTTCAGCACTCGAGGTTTCTGTAGGGGTTACCCCGCCCTTAGC
The DNA here is from genome assembly GCA_016801955.1 of Conus betulinus. Taxonomy (NCBI): domain Eukaryota; kingdom Metazoa; phylum Mollusca; class Gastropoda; order Neogastropoda; family Conidae; genus Conus; species Conus betulinus. The sequence continues at coordinate 5,187 of JADBJO010017964.1, read as the reverse complement.
TCATGGTCCAAAGTCCTGCCCTGTGAGCACAGGGGGGGATTGTTTCTCCGAGGGTCCCACCCCGTAGCTAGAGGTTTTAACGCGCCTCATGATCGCGTGATGAACCCGTCATGGGACATATGGGATATTTCTTGAGTGCAGCAGTGCCACCTGCTGCCCCCACCCCGTCCTGCTGGGAGCACCGCCAGTTGGTCCGGGACTGCTTATTCGACCAGGCGGGCCTGACTTATATCGCAGCTAACCCTCATATCTGAGGGCCGTTCCCCTATCCGCCACCCGGGGACCCGCCGGGTTGGGGATGGTCGCCCCGCCACTGAATTGGAAGTAGCCTGTCCCCGGATATTGTCATGTATAACCTGTAACATTTTCTTTATTCGTTGAGTTACTAAGTTTGACCTTTAATTGTTTGTGCTGATTTTTGCTGATGGCATTTTACTATCAAGGGCCTGTGGTTGGTATATAGACAGCTAAATAATTTTGTACTGCACAGCAAGCAGACCAGAATGAAATATTGTGAATAAGACAAATGTTGAACTGTTTCCCTGCAGCAAGCAGACTAAAATAAAATGTTATGAGTAAGACAAATATTGAATATGAATAAGACAATTATAGTCATGTTTCCCTGAAACAAGCAGATTAGAATGAAATGTTAATGTGAATAAAATGGATAATGAGTTTTATAAAGGGGGATATTTTGCATGCATTGAGAAAAAATGAAAAAAAAAAAAAAAAGGTTGTGGTTAATGCATACAATCATCTTGGTATTTCACAGCCACTAGTTTTGATTTTGCTTGTCATAAAGTCAGATGAGTGAAAAAGGCAGTTACTTTTTAACATTTTGTACAATTCTTAAGTGTTTTTTACAAAGTTATTTGATTCATAGGAGCTGCCTAGTTCACAGTATGGAGCAGAAATATGGGCTTTTGAGAAATTCCATGAATGAAACAGTTCACTTGTGCTAGAAATACTGTTTGAATGAGAACACCCAGTGATGTGGTTTATAATGGACTTGCTATGAAATTCTGATTTCAAATGTATGATGCTAGCTCACAGTAACAAGAAGGGATGACTGCAGGATACCTTGTCAAAGTTCAGAGAGTAAGAGAACATGGGCTTCCAATGTGCAACAGTGGATTTGTTTGGGATAAAGTCTTGAAAATGTATCGGTATTTCTGAATGGTTTTAAATTAAACAGAGGATTGTTAACTGCAGATGGCAGGACTGGCATGGAGACCTGTTTACCCTTTCCATAACAATTCAGTATTTCATGGCACAGGTTTTTAGAATACAACATTTTTTTTTTTCCTTTGCACAAAATGATGCACCTATAATTAAGAAGAAAAAAACGGTTCTTACCTGTAAGCTGTAGCAATCAAGCACCTTTACATCTTTTTTTTTTTTTTAGTTTTATACAGTCGGGTACATTGAAATTGTTCATATATTTGTTTTTAGAATGTTTCAAGACTATCCTTGATCAGGAGACTGTAAGATGTAATCAGCAAAAACAGCTCCTAAGTATCAGAGATCTGAACTCAACCTGGGTAAAAATCACCAGTTCCGAAAACACTGTACAGATAAACATGTTACTTCTCCCAGTAGTCGCTCTAAGATCATTGGAAAACTGATTTGCACAGCTGTTTGTAGTGAGAAATAGCTCGCCCTCTCTCCGTCTGTCTGTCTGTCTGTCTGTCTGTCTGTCTCTCTCTCTCCCCCCGAAATGCCTGCAGTTGTATTTTGCAATGTGCAGCTGCACATCATGGGCTGATGAGAGTCGAGTCAAAGCCGATTCACAATGGGAGGGAGGAGTTACGTGAATATCGGCGCGTGCCAGCCAAGAATAGTTGGTGTTTAGAGCTGTGAGTAGTCAGTAGATACTTTGGGAGGATGAACAAACTGTTCACTAAACTTACCATAGTGGTGACTTTGAACATTCAGAGCCATACATAGGGAGGGCACATGACTCCTCCCTCCTTACAATAGGCTCTAAATAATTCAAATAAACGTCGCCTTTCTACATAAGTCTAGTTTTATTTTTCAATTATTTATCACCTCTCTTCAGTCGTACAGAGTCACGTGAGGATTTAAGAGCATCTAGTGACTATGCAGCATTTCACATAATTGCAAAAACCCATTGCAGTCATCAATACACACAAACTTGGAACATATTCTAAATGCAGTGCATACTAGCCTGCCTTCACACATGCAATTAAATGCAGAATATTTGTAAACACATTCCCCAGGAAGTCTGAAATCTGCCAAGTACATACTGTACAGAAGTCATGACTTCAGTGATAGCTGATGTGAGGCATGTCCCAAGAGGGCAAGACTGTCTGTGTTTTTTCATCGGCTGTTTTCATTTTCTTGGATGTCTGTGAGTCAGTAATGCGTTGTGCCCTGAGTATTGTTTGTGTGCTGCCTGTCAAGGCTATTGCTGCTTTTGTCAGTGCTTTTTGCACATGCGAGCTTTTGACGTCGGCTCTTCTGGCCTTTGCTGGAAGACTTTTCCAAATTTTAGTGTTGACTCGCGGCACTATCAGCACTTCAGTTTTCTGGCCTTTGATACTTACCAAGCCTGTCTTTCAGTTTGTCCTCTGACAGTCCAGACTGGAGGCGTTTGTTGACGACTTGTGCTAGGGAGGAGGACACTGGTGGTGCTGTCTCCTCACCATCATCAAGATCTTCATCTGTTTCCCCAAGTAAATCTCGTCAGAGCCGGCTGCTGAGAGCGTGTCATCTACTACCTACCTCAACTTCAGATTCCGACTCTGACAATGCCTTTGTGCTTTTTGCATGCAACTTCTTCCCCTTGTGCCGGTTTTCAGAGTCACACTTTTCTACGTCATCTGAATCTGAACTGTCTGGTGACAAAGCTGGTTTCTTGCTCTGTTGGGCTGTTGTTCACCTGAATGGCTTTGGCCAGCGATTCTCTCTGCAGCATGGCTTCAAGTCTATCCAAGCGCCCAGACATTTTTGCGTCAAGTGACTGCATATCCGTGAATGCACTGTCACGGCCTCTTGCCACTCAGGGCTGTCTTCGGCCATTGCGTCAGTCTCTGCTGACTTTCAAAGTTCAGTCTCTGTTGATCTTTTGTCAGTCTCTTGCTGACTACACAAGGGAATGAGATTTACCAGTCTCAGCTGGATAACGCCTCTGTTGTCAAGTATAAATTTGGGCGAATCAGGGGCTACTGGTGTGTGAGTTTGTCATAAAAATAGGACAAATCCTGACAAGTACTGGGCCGACGCCGACCTCTTTCAAAGAAAAAAAAAAAAGATCCACTGTAATCTCACGAAAAAGAACTGATAAATCACTGGTGGAATAGAACTTCTCTCTGATACACATCAAATCAGCACATTCAGTCAAAAAATGATTAACACTGAACAAGCTGTCACATGCAACACACCATGGGGGGTCTCCCCTTTCTGAGTATCCAACTGTGCGTTATATAGCTGTGCCCAATATGTAACCGTGACAAAACCGATTCCTCTTTACAGTTACATACTACTATCGATGGGAAAGGGTTGATTAAATCTGGGCAAATTTTAAACAATTTGTTATGAATTTGATTAGGCCATTCACTCTGCCACAGCTCATGACAATACGAGCTACATTTATGACGAAGATCTGAGTGAGGAACAAACTGCACAGGCCTCCTGGAAAGACTTGCACCGAGAGCTTGTTTGGCTGCTTTGTCTACCACTGAGTTACCATAGATTTCCATGTGGCTGGGGACCAAACGGAAAACTATATGCTTCCCGAAGAGACAAGCTGAGTATGAAGATCATGAATATCCGTCAAAACGGGATGTGAAACTTATCTTGTCGATAAAGCCGACAGCGCCGACAAGGAAATCGTTCTGATCTGACCTGGACACCGCACTGAGAGCCAGATTTAAAGCCTTCAGTTCAGCAGTATAAACAGATGACCAATCTCGCAATCTCAACAAGGTGGGCTCCTGAAAATTGCTATCACACACAATGGCAGCTGCAGCCCTCTCATCTTTTTTAGAACCATCTGTAAAAATCTTGGTAAAATCTTTATAAAGTTCACATTGCTCAAGATAAAGTTGTTTATATGCAGCACTCGAGGTGACCTCCTTTCGAAATTGAGTTAAATATAAATTAATCTCTGGATTGGCTATTTTCCAGGGAGGTACATCAGTCTGTAATGGACCATCATCAACAGCATCAAGGTCAATGCCAGCTGCCCCGAAGTGGGGCAAAATACGAATACCCAGTGGAGGAATCTCATTTGGCTTTAAGTCATATTTGGCTCTAAAAGGCGGGTTCATGACAATATCATAGGCAGGGTTTTCTGGATTAACCCTCAGTTTAAGATAATAATTCATGGAAAGACACAATCTCTCCTTAGCTCCAGAGGGGGTTCACCAGATTCAACATACAAACTCTCTTTTGGAGATGTGCGAAATACTCCCAGAGCAATCCCCAGTCCTTGATGATGAATTGGATCAAGAGCTTTGAGATAAGACTTTCGTGCAGATCCATTTATCACACAACCATAATCTAGCTTTGGCCTCAAATATAATCGCAACAAAGTTCGCCTGTCTGCACCCCAATCAGTGTGACTAATAACCTTTAAAACATTCAAACCTGACTGGCAAGATTGTTTAATGTACTCAATGTGAGGCAAAAAGGAAAGCTTACTATCAAAAATAACCCCCCAAAATTTCACTTGTTTGGAAACTTGAATTACCTGACCATTGAGACTGATAGCTGGTTCTAAGACCCGAGTTCTTTTCCTATGGAAATGGATACACTCTGTCTTAGTAGCTGAAAACTTACATCCATTTTCAGTGACCCACTGCTGAACACGATTAACACGCAACTGAAGTTGACGCTCAGCTGCAGCCAAGGTTTTCCCCTTGGCAGAGATAGAGCAATCATCAACAAACAATGACTTATCAATCCCAGACTTTACTGTCTGACGATATTATTAATCTTGAGATTGAACAGAAGTGGAGAAAGGATGCTACCCCGAGAGACACCCATCTCCTGCTCAGAAGGATCTGAAAAGGTAGAATGAAGTCTAACACTGAAATGCCTGTTAGACAAAAAATTAGCAATAAACATTGGTAAATTACCTTTGAAATTAAGTGCCCTTCAAGTCCTGAAGAATTCCATACCTCCATGTTGTGTCATAAGCTTTTTCTAAATCAAAAAGAATAG
>JADBJO010017963.1:20121-36391 GCA_016801955.1 Conus betulinus | reverse complement strand
TATCTGTCTATCTACCTTTCAATATCTCTGTGTGTGTGTGTGTGTGTGCGCGCGCGCGCGCGCGCATGTGTGTGTGTGTGTGTGTGTGTGTGTGTGTGTGTGTGTGTGTGGTGTGCGCACGCGCGCGCGCGTACGTGTGTGTCTTCATAATATCACGTTTTTCTTAACAATGGACACATTCATTAAAAAGCCGCAAAAAATGAAAGCGAAGGCATTGTACAAAACTAAACAGTAACTATCGTAGGCATACCACTACTAAAGTACTTAACAGAATCATAGTCGTTTCGGCCTGCAAGATCATTCTCTAGAGGAAAAGAGAAGCAACGACATGCGACGACATATGCGGGAACCAGCTGGCGTGAGAAGGGAAGACATTGGTAACTTCACCCATTCAATTCAGGGGCGGATGGGGGAAAAAGGCTTGGACAAAAGGAACTTTGAGGCTTCCATTGATTGGCTGTCTTTAGGGCGAAGTCATTCCTTCTGACGGTGAACTTTCTGATTTCTGATTGGGTTTCTCAACAGCTAGCCCTACTTTTAAGTGAGGAAACCGTTGACTTTTTTCCCACATGTCTCGAGTATACCACATACGCGCAGGCATCCTCTCTCGTCTCTCCCTCCTAGCTCCAATCGCTTTCCCTCCACCCTCAAGAAGGTGAGCGAAAAGGCGATCCCTGTCGAATCGCTTTTCGCTGACTTTTCGTAAGGGGTGGAGGGAAGGGGGGAGGGGGGGGACACGTGAAGGGAAAGAAGAAGAGGAGGGATGAGGGAAGAGGGGTACGCGGGGTTGGAAATGGGATATTATAAGTGGGTGGTGAAGGAATGGAATGAGGGAGCAGAGTTGTGTGTGTGTACTGTGCAGAGATAGTAAGACATGAATGAGAGAGAGAGAGAGACAGAGAGACAGAGAGAGAGAGAGAGAGGTGGTATCTGTACGTGCGTTTTCGGCAGAAAAAACTCACCGCTCAACCATGAGGTGGCTTCTTCTGTCCGCTTGAAGCTAAACAAACACGAGAAGAGTCCCGATGCAGCGCAGCCAGAACTACAACAAAAGGTTTTATTGACAATGACAAAATACAGTCTTCATGTCAAGGGGGCTATCATTAATGCAGCGTCAAGAATTTATGAAACGAAAAATGCATAATACATTACAAACATGATTCCCGGTATTGATCTATTTGGGAATAATAAAGTTAACGACAAAAAAAAAGATCACCAATTTTTTCTCTCTGATATCATAACATTCAGCAATATATTTAGCAAAAGACGAAGAATATTTCCATCATCAGAAGATAATAGTTCAATCAAAGTATATGGTCTTTCTCGCATCAAATTAAATAGTTTTGATTTTTTCCTTTTATCTTCATATGCCTACATTACATTGAAATAAAAAAGTGCTCTTCATCTTCCTTACTGTTATCTGGACACAACACACACATACATCATCAACATAAACTTCATTGCAAAACATTTCTTATTTGCTTTAAAAAAACAAGGGTCCGACTTCTAAATCTGGCCAATATGCTTCTATGCCGTTTATTAGTAACAGATTTCAAAAAATTTTCCGGCTGAAGAATACTTTTAAAGGAATAAAACCATGAATACTTGTCATTTTCTTCCATTTTTGAATGCCAATTCTGTTTGTAGCAGGCTATCAAGCGATCCTTAAATTCTGACATAAATGCCCTTTCGTTCCCTACCTCTTTGCTGAGCCACACAATACCAAACCCATTAATAGTTAACACATGTTTTACTTTACTACCCCATTGCAGTGTCCACTTTCCATTTGTAATATATAGCATATCATATGCTTGTCTACATAGCCTTGATGTTGGAAGTTGTGTCAATTTTAACCAATACTTAATTCTACAACCCCCCTTCTTACCCTTTCTGCCGATTTTCACGCCACCCTGCATTTAGACTTAAACGAGTTGTAAATAACATCCCCAAATATTTATAACTATTGGTTACTTTTACTTCTACATCTCCCATACCACCACTTTTCATGCTGGGATAAATAACCACCCATACGAAAGACAATAATGTTTGTTTTCTCTAGATTAACACTTAATTGAAGTCTATCTGCTTCATTTTTTAAAAACATTTATTTGATTTTGCAACCCAAACAACAGTACTAGAGAAACAAGATTACATCATCTGCAAATAAAAGCATAAACAGTTCAACAGCACCTGCAATCAACTGTATACCATGTTCTAAAACTGAATTATATACACCACGAAGAGCATAGTACAATTTCCTTTAAACCCCTTTTTCTGAACTTGCATCTTCTAAGAAGAGAGCGAGAGAGACGAGAGACTTGCATCATCACAGATAGAGAGAGAGAGAGAGAGAGAGAATAGAGAGAGGAGAGAGAGAGAGAGCACATTTAACGATTGATCTCTTCTACATCAGGACACACTATAACATTCTAAACGTAGCAGTGACACGACTTTGTACTGCCCAACTATGCGCAATAACCTACTCTTTATCAAATATTCTATGTAAATATATGTGCATGCATATCCCAGAAAGGTTTCGATTTTCTTCTTCACTCCTAAAATCGATGACATGATCAAAGAAGGCAATCACAGAGATGGCATTCAGAACTGAAATGGATTTACATCAACATTCACCAGCAATAAACTGTTTCCCCTAGGTCACTTACAGCTAAACCAAAAAATCAAATGTGTCGCCAGAACAGAAACAAGCAGAAGAGGAAAATTTCGAAAGAAAAAGAGGTTGGTTACCGCCACAGATACAAACATAGTATAGGACAAAACACAATGCATTTCGGCCTCTTGAGTCTTCTCCAGACAAAAAACAAAACAACATTTAGGACAGTGAAAACGAAGAACGAGATTCCCACTTATTTTTCTCATACTCGGCGCAAAAATGTGGAAGAGGAGTAGGGACTGGAAGTAAGGGTACAACTGATGTTGATAAGTTTTAATTAGACTACATTGGAAAACGTAATAAACACCCCTATAGATCCCAACCAGTACTCGCCTCATGGCTCTGCTTTGAGATATGGAATGCCAGCTGTCTCCTTCTGAGAATCAGAGGATGATTCTATCCATAATCCAGTAGGGACATAAAATAGTAAATGAAGATGATTCCAAGTGGTTTCATATTTGAACTGTCGCTTTTCAAGCCGACGCTTATCTTGTTCGTAGCCGAAGTGTATTTTACTCAGACTTAGATAGTAGACTGTTTAAATGTTGTCTTTTTCTTCGTTTTTTTTTTTTTTTTTTCCAGTCATATACAGTTCTAAGCGTATATGTACCGCCCACATCATTGTCAAAACAGCAGAAGTGGTTGGTCACTTAAAAAAATGACATTCCAAAGGGAAATTATAGCTCAGTAGTTTTGTAGGTGTAAGCGCATGCGTGCGTGCGTGCGCGTGAGTGTGTACGGGAGGGGGGGGGGGAAGGGAGGGAGGGGGGGGGGCGGCGCGAGCGTGCGTAAGTGCCTGCGCAGGTGTGTGTGTGTGTATGTGTGTGTGTGTGTGTGTGTGTGGTCGTTATTCTGTTTAACGTCTGTTCACTAAAAGCGATATTAGACGGTGGGAAGGGGGGGGGGTGGGTGGGAGGGGGGGGAGGGATGGGATGAAGAGAGTGGGAGGGAGTTGACTGCATTATTAAAAGTTTGATATGAACGTACGTATGTTTGTTGGTACTTGCATGAGTGTGAACAAGTGTTTACGATGTAATTATTGCATAGGGAGAATGGGTAAAAGTGTTACATAATTATCAATCAATGAGGATCAAAGCTATGAACATATAATAAAATTCAATGAGAATCTACCAAATACGAAATAACAATAACGCGGTAATCCTTTAACATCAAATTAGCAAATAAACACATTAAAAAAAAGCAACAGCCGACACTTGCATGTGCATGTCTTTTAATTTTTTTTTTTATATATATATATATATATATATATACTACATATATATATATATATATATATATATATAATATACATACATATATATATATATATATCCAAAAGAAAAAAAAGACACAAGGACAACAAGCTGTCGTGGTTATAAATGAAATTTTCGGCTTTATTTGCCTTCGTCAACACATGACATCCTCCCTGAGTGCCAGCAGGTAAGGTAGTCAATATATATATATATATATATATATATATATATATATATATATATATATAGTGTGTGTGTGTGTGTGTGTGTGTGTGTGTGTGTGTGTGTGTGTGTGTGTGTGTGTGTGTGAAAGAGAGGGAAGAGAGAGAGAGAGGAGAGGAGAGAGAGAGGAGAGAGAGAGAGAGAGAGAGAGAGAGAGACAGACAGACAGGAACACAGACAGAGAAAATTTCTGGAAGGAGGGTTGGCGACGGAGGAGGGAAAATAAAAAAAAAAAAAAAAAAGAAAATCTCTAGAAGCTACAATGTGTGTATAACATTGCTTACCTCAGCACCGGGTCATCATTCAATACAAAAAAAGAAATAGAATAGAAAAAGACAAGCAAACATGTCAGTTCTGTTTTCTCTTTAAGCTGCAAATTACAGAGATATCAGAAAACACCGGTTGGTGATCAGGAAGTGAAATGGCAAGATGTAGTAGACAGGAAAGGGGCGGAGGGGAGAAGGGGGGGAGGGGGGGGGGGGTGGGAGGGCGAGGGGGAGGAAGCAGGGGGGAGGGGGAGGATCAGGGAGCTCAGAGACAACACTGTTTTTCATTTATCTTTTTTTTTTTTCTCCAGGAACGCAATCTAGGCATCTTTGTCGTTGACAGAATCACTTAGAAATCTTATTATCATTCCCCCTATTTTGTCGTTTCTCTTATTTTTCATCAACTTGCTAAAAAAGTCGTCGTCTCTGAGATTCAATCATATTTCTTTCCAAAATGCAGGGATACTGAGACATGGTTGACAGAGAAAGAAAGTATGGTGACAGGACAAAAGCATGAAGGGAAGACAAGGAGAAGAAAAGTAAAAAGAAAATAAAAAGGAGTAAAAAAAAAAAAGAAAATGAAAAAAAAAAAAAAAAAGAGAGGTGGGAAGGGGGGGGGGGTTGAGTAGGAGGGGTTGATACTTACTGAATGACGTTAGGTTTGTACATCATGTCTAGTTATGTTTTTTTTTGCATGTTTTTGTGTGTGTGTGTGTGTGTGTGTGTGTTTGTTGTTAATCAGGATGAGCTGACATTATGATTGTACAATGTGTGTCTAGTTATGTTTCTTGTACGCTTCTTTTTTTTTTTTTTTTTTACCAGGATGAGCAGGCATATCTGTTGAATTACGCATCTTCTATCGATTTCATACTGGTGTTTAAATGTTAATCTATCCTATCCATATTACTTTTTTTTTTTACTTTTTGGCAGGTTTCACGGTTTTGGACACTGTAATTTACTGTCTACAGGCACATACATGAAAAAACAATTGCCAACATGAACTATTACTGGGGTTATTTTTCATTAGTTTGAACCCTTTGCTGAATATATCTACCAAAACAATTATAGCCAAGACTTGTTTTCATGAGAAATTTCAAGCACAAACTACATACCCCTTCAAACGATGAAAATTCATCTTTAAGACTAGGAGCATGGTTTTTCAACACTTAGAATTCATTACATGCTCCAGTTGACACAGTCTATAATAGATATGAATAAGCAAGATATTTTTTAAACACATAAACACATGTTAAGGGTTTTTTTCTGATGATTTATGAGGTCATGTATATGACAAAAAACAATTTTTTTTCGCATAAAACTTACCCTCTAAATTTGTTACACACTTCTGCAAATCAAAAACCACATTAAAAATTATATAAAAAGATGGAGACAACATTTGTACACAAAAATAAATTCAGTTTCTACAGTATTCAACAAGAAATCTTGATATAAAAGAAAAAAATGCTATCCCACCCCCTAATTTTTTGGCGAACACAAAAAGTTAAAAAATGCGTTTGATCCTTTTTTTTTTCATAAAAACTTTGTAAAAACAGCTGTGATAATTACCAAAAGACATTTAGTGATTTACAGGACATTTTGTGTAAGGAACTGAACGGCTGTAATCTGTGTTTTAAGCCTTATTTTGATATAAACATGACCCTCTTTCCTGAAAGGTAAGGACAGTAACACAGTTTTGAGTCTTAAGAAGTCAAGCTGCTTGAATGCAAACTTTTTTGAGCTGGTGCTTTCTTATAATGCTTAAACATGACCAGTCTTAAAATCTAGTACTTACTCAAATATATCAATAGAAAAAGAAAAAAAAAAATCTAACCATATAGATCAAGCAGGATTATGCACGCACACTCTCAGGACACACACACGTCAGTCACTGGAACCTAGTCCATGAACAAGTAGTGGCCTCTGTTGTTGTTCCTAGTTGGTGGAGGAACTACAGTCACTTTGTCTTCTAAGATGCAAACTGTATACTCTTTGTCTTCAAGGACATAGTAGTTCCCCAGGTTGGATTTCTGGAAGAATTTTACCACACACTGTCCTTCAAATGTTGAGACGTGTGATGGTACAGGAACAATCATCCCATAAAACTGTGTCTGGGTAATTTTTTCTTTCCAAAATAGTATACCACAGACACATAGTCTCCAACCCGTGGGTTGCCCTGTTCTCTTGTTGTTCTCCTGTCACAGAAGATGGTGCTTCACTGTCCACCCCCTTGACAAGGGGTACAAAATGGTTGGCGATCCAAAATTGGGATTGGATCTGCCTCATATCCTCTTTGTTCGAAGTCCACATGATGTAGACAGGACTGTGGGAGTGGATTCGGGCAGAAAGACTCGGTTTACCTCCTTCGTACCAGCGGGCTTCCTAGTTTTGGATAAATGGAATGAATTTTCCGTTTCAAAATATTTGCTGCTGCATGGAGTTGCCAGGGACCCATGTATGTTGAATCAGACACTGTCTCCATGGTTTCGAATTTGAACGCCTCCTCCATATCACGATGAACACAAGTCACCAGATTGGTGATAAAAATCTCTTCTTGTCATTCCATCCAGGAGAGCTCCTCTGGCAAGATAGCTAGGAGATAAGTACAAATCTTTATTTGTAGCCATCTCACAGGCTATCCGAGCACGTATTTCTTGGTGGGAATCATCATGTCCGAACACAGCTGTACACAACGCACGAGGGAGACAGTTGCCATCCGCCTCGGTGGATACTGGATAGTACTCATGGGGCACTGCACCCTTCGGCAACCATCTTTCAGCGGCCTGGTCTGGAACAGCCCTATGCTTCGACAGACATGGTTCAACGGCTGGAAAATGCAAGGGGTAGACTTCTGCTTTGCGAATGCACTCGCTGGCACATGCATGAAAATTTTTGAAGCCAATTCTCTTTGATGCAACAAGATCTTGATGCAGTGAAGAAAAAAAAAATCTTTTCTTGGCATTGACGGTGGAGTTGGAGATGGATGCGTTGTTGATGCTGGGGAAGATCTGTCATCTTTATCACAATCAGCATCCTGCTGTAGCTCATGGATTTGAAGCCCTCTGGTGTACTGCCTGTTTTCACACTCATTGTGGCATCCTGTCAAACATGACACACAAAAACATGCCAGATCCCTGGATTTAAACAGCAAAGGCGCAATGGGAATGACTTAATGAAACTTGCGGCTTCCACGGACTGGTTTCACCTCCGAGTCTGGTCTTTGTCGAGCGATGTCGTTCTGTCCTAACAAACAAAAACTGACGTTTCCAATGTGGAGCATCTTTTGTCAGCTTTGCCTCACACCAGCTGAAAAAGTCCTTAGCATCTGTGATATTGACTTGGCGACACAGCACTGCAGTGTCCACTGCCTTGGAGATCACGCCAGTCTCCCCATCTGCTCCCCTTTTGCCATGCTCAGCACCCAAAGTAGACTCTCTGCACATGCCCCTTGTAGTACGTTAAGTCAGCAAAATTGCCTTTGCACTTGTACTGGGCAGCACAGTTGTCACTGAAAATAAAACACAGAAGATGTGTCATCTATGATGCCCAAGTTTTTGAAATGGTCCAGGGTCAGCTTGGTAAAATGGGGGGACTGCATGATAATCATGGCAGCAATCATCAGTCACAATGTCAACAGCATGCCGGACTAACTGACCTGTGTTGTCTTTTGTAGAATCCTACAACAGGATGGAGAGTAAACTGCTGCTTGCTAAAATGAGCAGATTTTATTTCATCTTGGGCTTGGCTTTTTTTTTTAATTTTCAGCGAAGTCCATAACAAGCATTAGCTGTTTTTCAGTTAGACTCTCCTTCAGGGCACGATACGGACTGTGCTGCCAGTCAGCAGTAAATAAAGGCTGCACAAAGTGGTGCCTTGAGCAGGGGCAGCCAGGTCTGCCACAAGTTCAGTCAGTAACTCCCGGACATCTGATGCATGGACAACTGGTTCACGAACAGAACCAGCAGAATGCCTGCTCCAACGAGTCCAGCTGACTTTGGGGTTGACAGATGCAAGCTCAGAATAGTGGTTTCCAATTGTTTTTTTCTGATGTTGGAGCAGCTAGTGCAGGTACCCCTGATGCACTCTGGTTTGTGGAAAGGTGCTTCCCCCCTTATCACAAAGTAGCAGCTTATATATTGCCCTTTCATCCTTCACCTTCATACAGCTGTCGAGGTTTGCCACTCGCACTGCATGGTTAAGTGCCAGGACCTTCATCCTGACATTTATACAGTACACACACCTGGCATGTGTCCAAGTAACTGTGGGAGATTTTTCTGACATTTTTTTGGTCTCAGTCTTGTGAAAAGGGTGTAGCCAATTTTAATGTCAGGATAATCTCAAAAAAAATCTGGTGAGCACTCTTCAGAGTCTGTTGCAGAACAAATCCAGGGGGCCATGCTTTGTGGCAAAACGTTTGTGTGGCAAAGCTCGAGATATATCTTCTCTGACATAAACAGTTTTTACTGTCTGGCAGTCTTTGTCAGGAAGGACATCTTTTCTTCTCTTTCTTTGCTTTGCAAACAACGTACGCCTTGCAGAAGAAATTTTTTCTTTCAGATTTCTTATATGTATGGGGCGTTTCTCTGCTTTAAGAAATAACCCTTGACGTTTTTTTAAGGATTCTTGAGTTCTGGCACAGTGGAGTGTTAAGAGCTAAGTTTGACAACAGCTTTGCAAACTTGGATGGTGTTTTTGTCATCAGTTTTTTTCTCACTGAGGATACAAAATTATACTCAGACTGCTTGATGGGGCTGGCTACCTCCACAGGGATCTCCTCACAATCAGGATGATCAGGGGAATTTACTGCTGCTACTGGCTTGTTTTTGCTGCTGACGTTTAGCTGCTTGGGCTGCTCGCCTGTTTTTTCTGATAAATTTTGTCTTTCCTTTTTCTCCACACAGTCTTCATTGGGGTTTTCCGTTTTCCGGGACTCTCTCTTCAGATTTCTTTTATGTTCTTTTAACTCAGCAAGTGTCATGTCCTTGGGGGCGTTTGGTAGAAGTAGGTCTGTCATGAACATGCTAGTCTTTGGCTGGTTTTGGTCTGCCTGGTGATGGGTCGCTCCCTTTTTCTTTTTGTTGGCGTAGTAACGGTGCCATCTTTCCCTTTACACACAAATACAAAACAATAAAAGAAACTGGAAGTAAATGATCATGAACAGTATCCTCTGTTGTTACAAAATTATCAGATATGCATCAGTTTCTATTTTCCACATTGTATTTCCCTGTTAAATTTATTTATAAATATCATTTTTTACAACAGAGAATATGTTTTTACACACAGTAACAGAAATGAACGGAATAAATAGACCACGTAGACATATAAAACACTACAATCAAAGTAATAGAATGCTGCATGAATTTCTATTAAAAAAAAGATTCTTTTTTGAGATTATACCTTTGTAAGGAAGCAAAGTCTGGGAAAGGAAAAAAAAAAAAAACTTAAACCGCATTGTCAGAGGCACTAGATCAGCTTTCAAACATTTCTGATCTTGCTTCTGGATTATAAGAGGTTTGTGAATGGGAAGGCCGTGAAGAACGCACACAGAGTCAGTGACAGACACACACCCTCACTAAATTATAAAAAAAATGTAGTCATCAAACTGTAAGGGTTGCATGTACAAAACTCATGCATTGTTGCTCTCAGTTCTTGAATATCCAGAGGAACACACACACACACACCACACACACACACCACACACACAACACACACACACAACATAGCACACACACACACACACACAGCACACACACACACACACAACACACACACACACACACAACAGAAACCTTACCTTTGCTGCTCTCTCGGTGGTTTTTCTATTTCTCGTACCATGGGGCACGAGTCTGCGGTTCAGATTGCCATTTCTCCTTTTTTGGCATCCCTGTTCCGTTTGGTTTCGCTTCCTTGCTTTCCTCAGCATCTCTTCATATTTCTCAGGATGATTCTTCCACAAAACACGGTTACGGTCAAACTGCTGACTTTGATGGCATCGGTGATTATAACCGAGGACTTCTTGGCAAAAGGCAAGACTTCAGGGAGCAATGAAGCGAAGACTATCTTGTAAGCAAACCTAAGTGAGAAAAAAAATCTTCGAAAGATGCAAATTTCTTACGCTCACAAACGTGAGAAGAGCTAGGTGAGCAATTTTATGTGTGAGTAGGACACTCTAATCAGCTCGCACCTTTGTCACTCCCCCCCTTCTGGGAGTTGTCCCCCCCCCCCACCTGGCATGTGGGAAGGAACGCCGGCAGGGAGTCATGGACAGATCGGATCGGACACGGGGCGCTCACTAAAGGGGTGGGTGGTGAATTAAAGGAGTATGGTATTGTCGAGGTCCCCCCGGTGGGGAAGGGGTAGTGTGGGGGGTCGTGTGGGGGGTAGTGAACTGGGCAGGGTGGGGCAGTTTGGTGGGGGGGGGGTGGTGCTTGGGCGTAGGGGGGGGGGGGGTGGGGGTGGGGGGGGGGGGGGAGGGGGGGGGGGGGGGGGGGGGGGGTTGGGGGTTGGGTGGGGCTGGCGGTGGGGGGGGGGGGGGGTGGGGGTGAATGAGGGTCCAGAGAATGCACGTACACAGCATCCTACGAGGACGGGCGAGCCGGAGTCCGACACGAGCGGGGCGGAGGGGGGGGGGGGGGGGGGGGTGGGGTTGGGGGGGGGGCCCCCCTGGGGGGGGGGGGGGGGGGGGGGGGGGTGTGGGGGGGGGGGCCTTGTCCCGTCTCCAATCATACTCTCCGCTTCGTCGGAATTGGGGGCAGAGCCGGCGGGTCACCTGAGCTGCGCGCGCGCAGAGAGGCGGGCAAGACGCAGACACTTACACACACCCATTTTCACACACACACACACACCTCCCCCACACACCCACTCTACACCCACTTCACCACAACATAAACCTTACCTTTTGCTGCTCTCTGTTTTTTTCTCTTTCTCGTACAGGCACAGTCCTGCGGTTCCCATTGCCATGTCTCCTTTTTTGCATCCCGGTGTTTCCGTTTGTTTCGCTTCCTTTCTTTCCTCTCATCTCTTCATATTTCTCAGGATGTTCATTCCACAAATTACCCCACGTAAGCTGCTGACTTTGATGGCATCCCACATTCTAACTATTACAGGCAAAAGGCCTACTCCCTGTTGGCTGGAAGCATTAACGCTTCTTGGTAAGAAAATAATGAGAAAAAAAAATCCCCCCCCCTAGCTATGTTTTCTTCCGCGTCACAAACCCCCAGAAGGCTGTGATCATTTTATTTTGAGAGGAACCCCCACCTAAACATGTCGCCATCTTTGTCACTCCCCCCCCCCCTCACCCCCTTCTTTTTTTATTCTTTCTTATTGTTTTTTTCAACATTTGACTTGTGCTCAGAGTGGGTTTTTTTTTAAAGTCCTTTTGAAGCATACTATGTTTTTTTTTTATGAAAATCATTTTTTAATCATATAAATTTTCATGAAAAACAAACAAACAATAATTCACTTGTAAAGTAGCAGCACATTTCAATCTGTGAGATCATAGACATTTATACAATAGTTTTTTTCATATTTTGTGCACATTTCTTACTATTTCATGATGTCAAGCAAATTTTATATAAAAAATATGTAATGTTATTAATGGTTTTACGATAGAGGTTGAAACAAAAAAAAAAAATACACCCATTTGTCAATTTCTTTTTCTTTTTTTTTTTTCTACAATGTCATAGTTTCACATCTGTCTACAAACAAAAGATCGCCACGTTCAGTCTGTCCCATTTGCAAACGATCGGGAATTTCGTCTGTCCGCGTCAACAACGGTCGCTACTAACATCTGTCACTCAAACCAACGATCGCCAAAATCCTGACCCATCGGTTTCTGTTTGTTTGAAATAACCGATTCGAACAACATGTGGACGAAACCGGTGTAAACAACGAATCATCAGTGTTTTCCGAGTGTTATTGTGTACGTAAATCAAATGAATTATGCGTTAAATCCGAAAAATATGGGTAAAACAAGCTCAGTGGAAGCAGTGTCGCTCGCTATGGTGGCGATCGTTTGTTGACAGACGCAAGAAAAGTTCGAAAAAAACAAAAAATCTTAAAGTCTTACCAACATTCGAAGTGCGCCACAACCATTCACGTGTAGGAAGAGGAAATGACGTCAGAAGAAGAGTAAATAGACGAAATGCACTATGGGAAATGTTTTAAAGAAAGAAAGTCGCGATTGTTAGACTCGGGTGACAGACGGACTCGAAGGTAGGAATCGAAGCCTGGTATACGCTTTCCGCGAGGAAATCAACCTTTAAAATATATTTGTTTTTCGCCTAAAAGTACTTTAACTAATAAATCCAACCATAGAAACGAATAAAGTTCGGTACCTTTCAAGAAAAAGATGTTAAGTTGGAAAGGCGATCGCCAGTGTTCGAGCGACAGATGACGTTCGACTTTCGATTCAATTTTCCGAAACCATTTACGTGATAAATTTCGCGTCCTTGTGTCGGGTTTCTTGCTGTAACCGTTTATTGCGCTGTAGTTTACCACTCTGTGGCCAAAATGTTTGATTAAAAAAAAAAAGAACTTTGAAATAAACCGTCATTTGTTGAAGTGCTTGGTAAGAGTAAATGCAGTCTGTCGCTTTTTCTCACGATCGCCACCATTCACACGCATATAATTCCAGAATTAATCACACAAACTGAATTGTATTCATACATACATTTTATTATTCAAGATATAATCATGCAACACAGTTCCATGCAACATGCTTATTTCTCACAGATGTATTGAAATTGGCTTACAAAATTCATGGACCATAAAACGACTAAATACCGTGAAACCTGCCTGGGGCAGAAAGTTTGCCGCCATCTTGCCGAACAGGGGGGTAGACGACCGACATGATTGGTCAAAACAAAACAAAACAAAACAAAAATCACAGTTTGCCGCCATCTTGCCAAACAGGGGGGTAGACGACTGACATGATTGGTCAAAACAAAACACAAAAAATCACCCTCGTCTTCACCAATCAAAATTCACTGTGTTCGCACGTGCGGAAAGAAATTAAATCCTTTCCGGTGAAGCTGGTTTCGCAGGATGTTCATGTCTCGATCTTTTGAAGCCATGATAACCCGTGACTTAGGTCACCTACGTCATCCCCGAGTGCTCTGGATTTCGCCATTCAGTCTAGGGAGATAAATACTGGAACCGTCCGGGAATAGCGCTACCAGGGTTCCCTTACACTGGTTATTTAACCACGTACTTTTAAGTATGTTGTCTGGTGAATTAAGAAGGAGTGTTTGAAAAAAATAGTTGTGTTTGTATCATATGCGTAACTTTTCAATGGTTAGTATTTGAACATGACATGCAGAATAAAAATTATTAGTAACTGAATAAAGAATGAGACCTGGTGTGCTTGTGAGTGTTCAATTAGGTGCTTACCAGTCTAGAATGTGAAAATCACAGGTGAAAACAGGTGGCACATCCCGCTTGTCATTCTCAACAGCTTTTTTCACAAATAATCCAGTCAATGATGTTCCACAGTATCCAGAAATAAGTTACAACCTTTTTCAAAGGAAAACTCAGTGTGGATTATACCAGTCTTCCATGCAGGTAATCCAGGTAAGAGTGAAAGAAGTACAGTTCAGTTTTCACACTGCAATCACGTGCTGATAACACATATATACACACACACACAAAAACGGTCACTATCAATAAACATAATAGTTAGCCCACACTGTCGCTGTTTACGTTTCAAAGGTTTAGGATCATATGGAAGAGCTATACTGAGTTTTTCTTTCCCACTGAATGGCATCTTGAGATTCCCCCCACCCTTAGGCACTCATCACGAAACTGTCCATGTCGATGTCAAAATCACAATCACATGGTGCTTGATCTAAATCAAAACTATCACCCACCACACCCCAGTTCATTCAGAATGTCCATAACTTCTTCTTCATCTGCTTTTTTCCACAAGAAATTCAGCAAACATCTTCACACATTTTCAAACAAGTTCCTAATTCTATCACATTCTCCTATGGGCACCGCCATTTTTGTTTGCCAGACGAGTCGAGCCGCCCTATGCATTTCAAGCTGCTACTAACCATAACTATGCTAAAAGTAAACTATGCTAAAAGTAAAATAATGAAAATCCATGTTCCGAGGCTCGCTAAGTCATTCATGCAAATTAGTTTCTCATTGAGCCATAGTTTCGTATCTGTGTGTGTCAGTGAAACTAGATTCGCAAGGCTCACCCTACAGTGCAACTTATGTCGCGACAACCAGTGACGGCCATGACCTAATGGCATGACTTATGTCGTGACAACCAGAGTTAAAAAAATCTCTGTGTGAAGTTGTTACAGTTGCCGGTTTCATTGTGTAGCTTTGTCACCTGTGTGTTAAGTTTCTCCTGGTCCAAGACTTTTATGGTGTAGCTTTAAAAATCTTTCTCTGTGTAAAGTTCTTCCAAATTCTAGGTTTAAGGTGTATCTTTATACCTTTAGTCCTCTTTCTGTATGAAGGTCTGCCAGCTCCCAGTTTCAGTGTATAGCTTTAGTCATCTTTCTTTGTGAAGGTCCTCAATGCCCTAGTTTTTCACTGAGGCTTCAGTCAACTGTCCGTGTGAACGTTCTCTTGGCCCTCGTTTTATGATGAAGCTTTAGTCATCTTTTTGTGTGGAGTTACTCTATGACCTAAATTTGCGAGCTTTAGTAATCTTTCTGAGTGAGTTTCTCCAGCCCCTACTATTTTAGTATAGCTTTAGCATCTTTTTGTGTCAAGTTTCTCCAGGCCCTACTATAATAGTGTAGCTTTAGTCATCTTTTGTGTCAAGTTTCTCCAGACCCTACTAAATAGTACTGTAATAGTGTAGCTTTATTATAGTATAGCTTTAGCATCTTTTTGTGTCGTTTCTCCAGGCCCTACTATTATAGCGTAGCTTTAGTCATCTTTTTTGTGTCAAGTTTCTCCAGACCCTATTAAATAGTACTGTAATAGTGTAGCTTATTATAGTAGTATAGCTTAAGCATCTTTTTGTGTCAAGTTTCTCCAGGCCCTACTATAATAGTGTAGCGTTACGCCTTTAGTCTTCTTTTTTGTGTCAAGTTTCTCCAGGCCCTACTATAATAGTGTAGCGTTACGCCTTTAGTCTTCTTTTTGTGTCAAGTTTCTCCAGGCCCTACTATAATAGTGTAGCGTTACGCCTTTAGTCTTCTTTTTGTGTGTAAAGTTTCTCCAGGCCCTATTCCCTCCATGGGTTGCAACCTTGCCGTGGTCGGAGGGCTTGCATGGTCCCATGATCCCTTAGGCTTTGCTGGCATGGACATCAATACTTGAAGATAGGCTGTTTCTGAGAATGCTTCTAGGCCTGATAAGTCAAGTTGCTGTCTGGCCTAAGCAGAACATGGTAAGGAGTTGATGCCCCCTGGTAGGGTCTCCCAGGTCAGATGGGTAAGGGTGAGGACCCTGACTAATAGTCTTTTTTTCCTTTTCTTCTCTTCTCTTCTGCCTTTCTTATTTGGCTTTTTTCTGTCCTCGTCTCCCCATCAAGTCTTCTTTCCCACATTCTTCTTTTCTCTGTGGTCTTCTTGAGGCCCACCGTGTCTGCCGTGCGGCGCGTCTGTGATGAGGGAGAATAGGATCCTCGAGGTTTAAGACCGCTAATGTGACTGTGGTGCATCAAGTCAACACACCTCTTTGCCTGAACTTCCTCTAGACAGGTGGCTGAAGTGGCCCACTTCGATCAAGCGGCTGGTCATGTGCATGCCCTAGCTCAGACTAGAAGGTGGTGGCTCGGGTCAAACAGGTATGGGAACTTCTGTGGCAGGGACACTTCAGACCTGTGTATATATCTCTTTTGAAATCCTGGTGCCTGATATACTGGACCTCCATATGAAATTGGCATCCCCCTT
>JADBJO010017963.1:0-18433 GCA_016801955.1 Conus betulinus | reverse complement strand
CTTTCTTTCTTTTTCGCCTTCTGAGTATCATACTTCTGTCCTTGCTCAACTTTTTCATGGCTCTCTTTGTCCTGCCCTGTCAGCATCTCAACCAACCCATCTCTCTCTCGTCTCCCTTCTCTCATACCTTTCCGTCACTTTTCCTTTTCTTCGCTATGCTGAAAAGACTGACTGTCCCATTTCTTGAGGTTTATGACTTCACGTTAGGAACAACTTCACTTTAAAACTCTTCTCTGCAGAAAACCAACAAGAGTCATGAAATTAGACAGCCCAGGTCTTTGACTGGACCACAAGGTCACGCGATTCGGCCATGCACGAACAGCATGGACAATCGTAATGCTCCATTTATTGGGTAAAATATGTTTCGTGTAGCAATTTTTTTTTTTCTCTTCAAGCCTGTGTGTACGTTTTTTTGCAATAAAAGAGTTGATGAATGATGCGCAGGTGCTGGGACTGATGCTCTATGGAAAGAAGCAGTCGGCCTTCTGTCTTCTGAACCACCTGCTAAACCCAAAGAAGATGCGGAACAACACCTTCCAGCTGGCCGAGCGCTCCGTCGTCCTGGCCCTGACCTTGCTGGTCAACGTAGAGCAGGGCAACGTGCCCGTGTTCTGTGAAACACCCATCATGCAGTGCGTCCTCGGTATTCAGCTGTCAGATAACTCGGTGAGTTCGTCAGTATCTTCATCATGTGAGCGAGTCAGTTCCTCCTGGTGAGTTAGTCACCTCACCCTGACGATTCAGTAGGTTTATACTAGTGCTTTGGGTCATCTTAATGCGTGAGTCGTTTAAATCCATTTACTTTGTTGATTCATCCCGATCATATAACCAAGTGTTGCTTCATCTTGACTAGCGAGTTGGTTCGTATCAGTGAGTGGGGCATCTTACCCTGGTTAAGAGAGTTGAGTGACTTCATCCTGTTGAGTCGTTAGCTTCATTGTGATGAGTGAATTAATCATGATGGTTGAGTTGGTTCATCCTGATGAGTGGATTGATTCCTCCCTCTGAGTGAATTGGTTCATCCTTCTGCTGGGACCAGGCGGACCTTCGGAGGACAGCCAGCTTCATATGGACAATTGACATCACCATCTCAGTGTTGAAGAAGAGAAGAAGAAGAACGTTCATTTTGATAAGTGGCTTGATTACTCCCTTTGAGTGAACTGGTCATAGCAACGAATTGGGTTATTCATTGCGAGGAGCAACTTGTTTTATCTTGACAAGTTTGTTGGTTTGTTCTGATTAGTGATAAACGAGTTGAATTATGACAATAAATGAGTTGGTTCATTCTAATGGAGGAGTTGGATCGGCTTCGTGAGTGAGTTGGCTTTTTTTTATACAGATGAGCAAGTTGCTATATCCTGATAAGTGAGTAGGTTCATTTTGGTGAGTGAGTAGGTTCATTTTGATGAGTGAGTAGGTTCATTTTGATGAGTGAATAGGTTCATTTTTGATGAGTGAGCTGGTTCGTCCTGCCCAATATCGCTCCATTCTGATGGGTCGTTTCATTCACCCACTGTGTCACTTCATCATAGTGAAACTGTTCATTCTAATAGGTGAATTGGTTTATGCTGAGGGAATTATGAGTGAGTCGTTTCATCCCAGTAAGCAAGTGGCTTATCTTGATGAGTGTTTCTTCATCCTTGGGAGTGAGTCACTGTATCCAGATGCATTCGTAGATTCATTCTGACGGTTGAGTTGGTTTATTTCACCAGTTTGACTTGTTTTGTTCCGCGAGGGTTCATGCTAATGAGAGGGTAAGTTCGTTCTGGCGGGCGATTCAGCTCATCCCAACAAGTAGATCACTTCATTTTAATGAGCAGGTTCATCCCAGTGAGTGAGCTGGTCTGTATTGACTCACGAGTTGGTTCATCCTGATGAGTGGGTTGGTTCATCCTGATGAGTGGTTTGGGTTCGTCCTGAGTGTTTGGTTCAAACTGATGAGTGGTTTGGTTCATCCTGAGTGTTTGGTTCATCCTGATGAGTGGTTTGGTTCATCCTGAGTGTTTGGTTCAACCTGATGAGTGTTTGGTTCAACCTGATGAGTGGTTTGGTTCATCCTGATGAGTGGTGTGGTTCATCCTGATGAGTAGTTTGGTTCATCCTGAGTGTTTGGTTCATCCTGATGAGTGGTTGGGTCAACCTGAGTGGTTTGGTTCATCCTGATGTGTGGTTTTGGTTCATCCTGATGAGTGGTTTGGTTCATCCTGATGAGTGGTGTGGTTCAACCTGATGAGTGGTTTGGTTCATCCTGATGAGTGGTTTGGTTCATCCTGAGTGTTTGGTTCAACCTGATGAGTGGTTTGGTTCATCCTGATGAGTGGTGTGGTTCAACCTGATGAGTGGTTTGGTTCATCCTGATGAGTGGTTTGGTTCATCCTGAGTGTTTGGTTCAACTGATGAGTGGTTTGGTTCATCCTGATGAGTGGTGTGGTTCAACCTGACGAGTGGTTTGGTTCATCCTGATGAGTGGTTTAGTTCATCCTGAGTGTTTGCTTCAACCTGATGAGTGGTTTGGTTCATCCTGATGAGTGGTTTGGTTCATCCTGAGTGTTTGCTTCAACCTGATGAGTGGTTTGGTTCATCCTGATGAGTGGTTTGGTTCATCTTGATGAGTGGTTTGGTTCATCCTGATGAGTAGTTTGGTTCATCCTGATGAGTAGTTTGGTTCATCCTGATGAGTGGTTTGGTTCATCCTGATGAGTGGTTTGGTTCATCCTGAGTGGTTTGGTTCATCCTGATGAATGGCTTGGTTCATCCTGATGAGTGAGTCGCTTTCTTTTTTCTCTCTCTTTCCAGATGATCCCCCCTCGCCTGGCCACGCTTATTGCCCAAGTGCAGGAAGCAGTAAGCTACAGGAACATCATGGACTCGCTCAACGACTTCCTGTCCGCTCTGAAAGAACGTGCAGGGTTTTTCCAGTGGCGCTGGAACGAGCATAAAGCTGAAGGGCTGACGCCACTAGGTCCAGCCAACGTGCACGCAGGGGGCCCCTTCCGTCATTTTCGCCCTGAGGTGCTGCAGGGGGATGGGCAGGGGCACCTTGGTGAGGTGCCCGATGCTATGGATGAGATTGACGATGTTGACCAGCGGAGAAATATGGAAGAGGTGAGAGCTGTGGGTGGGTGTGATGATCGATCATCATGTGAATTTTCTGAACGGTTGATCTTTCTGATGAACTTTTCAGATGTTGTAGTACTTGAGGCAGGTTTTTTTTTTTAAATTTCTTGTTCGTTGAGGTCTGATCATAACATTTCAAGATTGAAGATCAAGGAATTAGTCATTTTAACCATATAAAACATGTTGATTTTAAACAAAATATGGCTGGCTGCATACTGATCAAATGTGTCCACAATATAACTTAAAAAAAACTTTTAATTTTGCATGTACAGATGATTAGATCGTCAGCAATCTGTGAATCATTGGCTCTGCAGTTTGGATATTGTTTTGAGTGTTTGTGAATGACAGAATTATGATGGGAACATTTTTTATAATTCATACCTTGAACAGTGAGACCCTCAACTGTTTTGAAGGAAGAAAGAATCATTCTTCTAAAAGCTGTTTTTAGATATACTTACCTGTCCAAAACAGTGCACTTACCTGTTGAAACAAGTGTCTTATTCCTGCTCATCATAAGCAGTACCTTGCCAATCAGGATACCTCTAAACGTTGTAGGGACGGAAGGAAGCCTTATGTCTTTCTCCTCTCAGACTCCCAGAGTGTTCTCCCTTGACACACATGTTGCTTCCAACCTAACTGCCAGTCAGTTGTCACACCATTCCTTGCAAACAAAGACTTTTTTCTCTTCCTTGTTTTCTGTAGCAGCTCTTTGAATAATGTTGCTGCTTACTTGTGTGGGTGTGTTTTCTCATGGTAATTGTGAGCCTGTCAGACCCAGTAGTTTTCTCACTCATTGAAGACAGAAACAGTATTTGTGTGGGGGCTTTCAGTGTTGGTTCATCACTGTGTGGACCTGTATGTTGCAGGAGGAGGAGATAGACGAAGAAGAGAAGGCAGTGTTCCAGCAGCAGTTAGACGAAGCGAAAAAAGAGGAACAGAAGAACAACGCAGTCAGAGTTCTTGTAAGGTGCTTCCGCCACATAAGATTCCAGAAACGTCTAAAGAACATAAGGCTTATCTATTTGCGTCAAAGTGAGAAAGAGATGTTCTCACCATTCAAAGTAACGGACAGAATGTGCGCCATCTGTGGCGTAAGCTTTGAGGTCTCAGAGAGCACTGCCCAGGACCTGGTACGGAAAAAGGTGGTGAGGAAGAGGAGGAAGCAGAAGATGAAAGTGCCGTGATGGCCAGAATGAAACAGGAGCACGTCAATTCACATGAGCACCACATCATGAACAGAGAATTTGAAACGTTCAGGAACGTGTATCGCCAGTTTATTGTCATGCCCCTCATGCAAATTGGAGCTTACTTGACCAAAATGCAGGTGAGGAAACATTAAGGTTGCATGTTTCATGGTTTATTCTTTGTTTTCTGGATGTTTGTTTCATGTTTTATTCTTTGTTTCTGGATGTGATTGCTCGTTCATTTTCATTGTCCTGAGTGTTGTGTGTCTTGCCTGAAGAAGACGCTAAGGGCTCAAAACGGATTGTATTTTGTCTTGTGATTTGTTTGTCGACGTTTGTTTAGTGGAGCTTTATCAATAATTTTTCAAATTTCTTTAGATCCGAAGTTTGTGGCAAATGCAGTCATAAGATAGTCACGTGACGCCCACCCTACTTCCGCCTACGGAAGATGCCGAAGATTGTGTACTGTCCCCGTCATTCTACTTCGGCCTGTCGCCCAAGCAAGATAAGTCTTGTGCTCTGTCTCACCTATACTTTGCCTTTGTGTAAAGATTGCTGTGTTTGCACTCTGTACTCATTTATCTGTGGCTTCCGCTTATATCGTGACCGTGTGAGGTTATCGGATGGGCTAGCATTCTAACCTTATTTACTGAAATTTTCTCGCGATCGTGTGCTCCCGGTTCTTGTCTATTTGCGTAACCGGTTCGAGGTTGATCAACATTTTCCATCGCCACGTCCATCGCGTTTTCTCTGCCTCCCTTTGTCCATCGGCCTTGCATTCTCACTCGCCTTTACGGCCTTTTCGCCCCTAAATTCCGATTTCTATCTCGCCGTTACTTGTACCACGATTCCACTATCTCATCTGCGACGATCGCGGGTCGGTTTCGTCGCCATCTTGTTTTGCGCCGGTCTTCATTCCTTGTCGCACCAGCTTTCTAGCCCACGCTATTACACGTGGTTTGTCGTTCGGAATTTGCTTCCTACACTTGTTTACACCCCTCCCATTCATTGCCGCATTTTTCGATCGGCTTCGTGTGCGTGGCGATCGCATCGCCCTTCGGCATTGCTGTTACACGTGGCGTTACTCAGCACTTTTGGTTCACGCCACTGCCGTTGCTCACGCACGGTTTCGTTCATCGCTACTGCGTTTTCTGACACTGTGCGAGCTTGTTTACTTTTATATTTCCATTGTGTTATATTGCTATTGTGTGCGCACGGTCGATCGACCTGTATACCCTCCTCGATCGACCGTCGTGTTACGATCGTGTGCTCCGGTTTTGCTCGGCGCCATTGCCCAAAATGGTGAAGGACTCGGGTTGGGCGAGCAGCTCTGACGTTCAGAGTTCGCTCGCTTTCGCTCGCGGAGGACCAACGAGTTGGTTCCAACTCCGAGCAGACCGTTCTTCCCGCGGGGAGAGAACGGACGGCCGCGGTAGTTGGAGACGACCTTCCCGCGAAGGGGACGCGGGACTTTCCCTCCTCTACCCGACCGCCGGACGCACGACCGTTGCGTTCGAAAGCTACTAGGCAATTGGCTGCTATTTCCAAATGCTTATCGTTCACCCTGCCCAGAAAATCAAAGGGCAAGGCCCCCCTTAAGGGATCCACTCAAGTCTAAGCATCCAAGCGGGATTCGCGCTTCTCCTCCAGCCACCCTGCCTTCTAGCTTTCCGGCGCATAGTCAGACATCCGTTTACTATGCCCAGTCACGCGACCCTCGGCCCCCGGGGACCTTTTTGCCGAGGCGCGGACAGGGACAGGCACGGGTGACGGTTTTGGACTGGAACCTCCACCCGTCACTCGCATTTATGAGACGCGCGGGTCCACGTCTCCCCCCCCCATCTGGACTCGCCGTCTCACGACGCTCTTCCCCACCGTGCACAGGTGCAGCCAACACCCCTGCACGAGGAGCGTCCCGTTATCTCCGGACGCAGTTTTTTATGGCCACGTCATGGCAAGACCATGCACATGACCATAACTGGGCGTATGGGAACACCGAGTGCCTCCACCGGTTGTGAACATACACAAGGACGGCCGATCTACCCCGCTCGCCCGTCGCAGGTTCCCCTAGGGGTTCAGGACGCTGGGGGTCCGACCTACTCGGCCCCCCTTTTGGGCAACGTCCTCGGTCCGTTTCCTCCGGGGGGAGGATCTACCAGCGGGACCACGGGTAACCGGCCTATTCCCCTGGGTCCCAGCGCACTCCCGGGGGGGGGGGGGGGACGACATACCATGGTCGAACACTACCCCCCCTCTGCTGCTCAAGGTTACCCCGGTCCCCGGGGAGTCCCTGCACAGTACCCTGGGCCGCCACAGCCCGCTTATCTCCCCGGGGACCAGTGGCTCTATGCCCCCGAGAGAGACCAGTGACTTTACACCCACTCCCAACCGGAACAGCTATATGGTCGCTTGTGGCACCCAATCTCACAGACCTGGGTCGACCTTGGTCTCCCACCTCGGGCGCTGTCCGATCGGCAGTCCGGGCTCTCCCACCCTAGCCCGTCTGCCGAGCACAGAGCCACGAGGGGCCCCCCCCCCCCCCCCCCCCCCCCCCCCCCCCCCCCACCACCCCCACGAGGGCGGGGACCCTCACGCACCCGCGCAGATGCCCCTGAGGAGGACCTACCTTCCCAGGAATTCGACTCCCCACACCCGGAGGACGACGACGATGAGGACCTCTTCTCATCCCTTTACGATATCCGCACCATTGACCGGTTTCGACCGGACTTGGAGTCGAGGGAAGCCCCTCCCTCTGCCGATATCTTGGCCTCCCTGACATCGTCGGGCCGCCCCCAGCCCAACGCAAACTCAGGCTCGTCGCTCCTCAGTCCCTCACTTCGCTGTGGGAGAGTCCGGCAATCCGCGCCAGGGGTGCAGACGCCGTCCCCCCGCCGGGTCAAGACCTTCCCCCGGCGCCCAATGCGACCCCCCCCGGCTCCCTCCTCGGGACCCGCAGGAAGCACCCAGTGACCTCCCTCTTTGCAGACAATCCGGCGACCAGGGAGTGGGCCATCTCCCAGTCTGATTGTCGCCTGATGCCCAACCGGGCCCCCCTACTTCGGGCACCATCTCCTTTAAAGCATTAAAGGACTGGGACCGAGTAGCCCGGATGGGCATCTTACACATCATTGCAGGGCATGCCTACCTTACCATGCTCTTGCAGAGGGCGGAGGTACTCTGGCCTGGGGATGACGGCGCCGTCCCAGTGCCTTCGGACAATACCTCCGAACCACACCATGAGGACGAATCTCGCTTATTCAGCGATCCCTTTATGCGACACCTAGTCAACAGGATATCGCATCACTTGTCGGCGTCGGGCGGCGGCGGACAGCAGCAGCAACAAGCCACTTCTATTGCCTGCTAGTGGCCAGAAACGCGGGTGCTTTCACGCTCTTCACTCCCCGGCACTCAAGGCTTCCCTTCGGTGTGTCCCGGGCCATCACTCGCACTTTGGCGAGTACTCCACCTCGGATATGTCCCTTTCGGTCGAGGAACGCATGCAGGCGGCGTCCTTTGCCCCCCCCGGCCTCAGCCACGCCCTTCCAGGCCCCCCTATTGGTCTTACCCCAGGTCCATCGGGCCCACACCGTATCCCCGACAAGCCCCATCTCCCAACGCCGGGCCGGCTAAGCGCCCTCTAGATTCGCAGAGGTCGAAATCGAAACCTCGCCAGCAACTCCAACTCCTTTCGGTTCGGCCAACAGGCACGCCCTCCAGTGACTAGGGGACACACCCGCGGTGGGCACGGAACAGGAACAACCCGCCCACCAGGGCCAACCCCGGTTTTTACTCCCACCTGTTCGTGATCCCCAAACCCTCGGGGAGATGGAGGCCCATCCTCGACCTCTCTCCCCGCCCTCCCAGATCCCAGAGGGACTCCATCCACCACCTAGATTGGGCCACCTCCATAGATCTGAAGGATGCGTACTTCCAGATCCTCCTTTACCCGGCTCACAGACGTTACCTCCGGTTCGTCTGGCAGGGTCGGGTGTTCCGGTTCAAAGCTCTCCCCTTTGGTCTCTCCCTGGCACCCTTCCTCTTCACGAAGGTTGTCAAGGAGATGGCCGCCCTAGCCAGACAGGAGGACATGCGCCTCCTGGTGTACCTCGACGACTGGCTTGTCCTGGCCTCCTCCCGGGCTCAGTGCTGAGCCCACACCACGCGCCTCCTCAGGCTCTGTTCCACCCTGGGTTTTGTAACCAACCCCTCAAATGCGAACTCATCCCCAGTCAGAGGTTCTCTTTCCTGGGCATGAGTTTCGACACGATTGCCATGAAGGTCGCCCCGACCCCAGAGAGGTCCGCTGGGATAGTGGACCTCTTCTTTCGCCTCTTAGGGATGATGAAGTCCCTTTCAGCCCTCATCCGCTAGGTCGGGTCCCCAAACCCCAGCTGCAGAGGGAGTTCCGTCGTCGTCGGTCCCAGACCTCGGACCGCTGGGCCCTGACCATTCCCCACGGCCACTGGTTCTCTGGCGCCACGGACGAATGGCTCAATCCGTCCACTTTGACCACCGGGTTCCAATCTCTCTCCCGTCCACTTTGACCACCGGCGTTCCAATCTCTCTCCCAACTCAGTCCCTCAAACTGTACACGGACGCCTCCAACTCGGGCTGGGGGGCCCACTTGGGGGACAGTCATGCCTCGGGGGTGTGGGACGCACAGATGGCACGCCTCCACATCAAGATATTAGAATTGGAAGCGGTCAGGCTGGCCTTCCTCCACTTCCAACACCTAATCTCGCCCAACTGGTTCTCTCTCCTCACGGACAACACGTTGGTAGCCCATTACATCAACAAAGGGGGGGGGGGGGGGGGGGGGGGGGGGGCTCCATCGGCCTCTCCTACGGACAGAGGCCCTCCTTCGCTGGTGCCACGCACGGGGAACCACCCTCCGTGCGAGACATATAGCAGGGACACGCAACATCCTGGCAGACTCTCTCAGCCGCTCAGGGATCCTTCTGCACACAGAGTGGACCCTGAACAAGCTGACGCTAACCACAGTATGGGAGCACTGGTTCAAGCCCATGGTCGACCTCTTGGCGACCCGCTTCAACCATCGCCTTCCCATGTATGTCTCTCCCGTCCTGGATCTCCGAGCGTACGCAGTCGATGCGCTCTCCCTCCCCTGGACGGGACTCATCGCGTACACCTTTCCCCCCTTTCCCAATACTTCACAAAGTGATCAGGAAGGCAGGCTGGAGAGACCAAACAAACTCATCCTTATAACCCCGTGGTGGGGCCGGCCCAGTTGTGGTTCCCAGACCTCAGGTCCCTAACTCACGTTCCCCCTCTCCAGCTAGCCCCGGTGGGGGACTTGCTCAGACAACCTCGCTCGGGCCTCCCTCACTCCACCCCCCAGATGCTTCGCCTACACGCTTGGATATATGCCAACCAAATTGCGACCACCGGTCCCCCCCCCCGCGACAGACCCCGGTCTGTCCTAGATACCCTGACAGAAGCGGGGGCATCGCAGTGATTACGGGACTTGGCCTTGGCCTCGCGTAGGACCAGCACCGAGTCCCTCTACAATTACCGATGGGAGAGATGGGTCACATGGTGCACGGCTAACTCGGTCCCCTACCTCCTCCCCTCCAACATCCAGATAGGCAATTTCCTATCCCATCTTTCGTCCTCTCGAAAGCCTCTGCTAGTTCCATTCAGGGCTACAGATCGGCCGTATGCACCACCATCCGACAGCTGGGCGGCCCATCATTCGACAATGACTTCTCAGAGAACTATATCTCGGGGGGTGGCCCTACGGGAAGCTCAGTCCCCTAGGCGCGCTCCCATGTGGGACCTCTTTCTGGTTCTTGACTCCCTCAGAAAACCCCCTTTCGAGCCCCTCCGCGCTATCCCTTTGACATTCTCTCCTTCAAGACCACCTTCCTTCTCTCCCTGGCCTCAGCCAGGAGAAGAAGTGGGGGATCATGCCCTCAGTGGTGACCCTCGGGACATCGCCTTTCACAGAGACGGCTCGGTCTCGCTTAAGTTCCTGCCGGTTCTTAGCGAAGAACCAGGAACCACGTCCTCTCCTTCCCTGGTTATCCGCTCCCTAGCGGATATCTTAGGCAGCGAAGGCGGCGGGGACATGGACCTGTGTCCCTCTAGGTGCCTCAGATACTACTGGGAGCGTTCCCGCCCCAGGCGTTCCTCTCAGAGAAGCCTCCTTATTTCCATCTACCCCAACAGCAAGAAAGACATCTCGGCGGGCTCGATTTCTAGGTGGCTATCCAATACTATCAAATCTGCCTATGCCCAGGCCCACAAAGACCTCCCAGCCCTTTCCCCTCGAGCCCACGAGGTCAGAGCGCTGGCCACGTCCACAGCGTTCCAGCACTCTGTCCCCGTGCGCCATCTCCTGGAGGCAGCCTACTGGCGTTCGGAGAACCCTTTCATAAACTTTTATCTAAGGGACATCCGCATGACCAGGGCTGATGGTTCTAAAGGGGTTTCATTTGTGGCGGCCAATGCAGCCATAACAGTTAACCCAGGAACCATTAGGGCGCTCGCCCTCCTCCTATTCCTTTAAATTCTGCTATGGTCTGACATGGTATAGTATACGACGCCAAAATGGGGAGTTTGTATTATACTCCCTGTTTGGCTAAGTATACTTACCATGTCAGACTCTAATGCCCGCCCTACCTTCCCCGCTAGCGCCAAGGTTCCCTGGGGTTGCCTTGCGCGCAGGCCTCGTTGAATGACGGACGGTACGGGCGTCACGTGACTATCTTATGACTGCATTTGATGTTTTTGCTGTTTCACAAGCTCGGAAAGTCTGTGCTGAGTTCAGTCATTTTTGTGCACAAAAATTCAATGATTCTTAAAAAAAAAGCCAGCTGTTTTTATACATAGCAACTTAAACTTATATGTCTGAGCAACCCAGTATGTAATATCGAAAGAAGTCTCCTGCACTTGTGACATTTCAGACTTTTGTTTACATTATACTTAAAGGTTTATTGAATGGATTTAGTCATTTCTATCTGGGTATTCAGCTGTGCAAAGTTTATTTCAGTATTTTACCTGTGCCGTCTTCATTTATTTGGTGTATATGTGTGTTATAATATATGTATATATGTGTGTGTGTGTGTGCGCGCGCGTGCGCGTGTGTGTGTGTGTCTGCCTGCCTGCCTTTGTGCGTATGTGCGTGCGTGCGTGTGTGTGTGTGTGCGCACACACGTGCAAGTTTGTGCCTGATATTGAGAACTAGGTTTGGGAATATGAATGTGTAAAAGTGGTGTTTTCCGTGTGTGTGTGTGTGTGTGTGTGTGTGTGTGTGTGGTCTTCTAATTTTTGGTGGTGTGTGTGTCTGTGTGCATTTTGTTACAGAATCTGGGTGCTAATGGGTGCTACAGCTATTGAAGATAAGCTGCAAGATGTAAGTATGCACAAATAAACACCCACTCTGAAATGAATAGGAGTAAAGTGCAATATATTTCAAGTTGGAAATTATTTGGTAAAGTGATAGACTTTGACGGGCACAAAATCTGATTTATCACATTTAAAGTTTGAGCAGTAACATGTTGCTTAGATTTATGGTGTTCTCGTGAATCAGAAACTGGTCACTTGAATGTTTGTATCCCAGAACACAAAATGTAGTTTCCTCAATAATGGAGTTGAAAATGGTCCTACCAGCTCAAATCACACCAAAGTAAATCTTAGAGTTCTTGTCAAGGACGAAAGAAGGCGGCTTCAGAATATTTAATTTGAACCAGGTGGTATGAAGTATTCAAAGAAGTTTCAAGTGATTAGATATGAACTCGGTTATCTTTCTTATTTAACCTTTGTTTGTGTCTTGTTTGATACTCTGTATTTTCTTTATGCTGTCCTGAGATGTACACATGCAGTGATTGTGCACTCAGCTCAAGTCGCTAGGCTATGCCAAAGTACAGTGCATGTGGTGAACAAACTCTCTCCCTCCTTTTGTCTGCGTACTTGGAAATGTAGCTGATTCGTATGAGCGTAGCATTCCCGTGAAGTTCTTTTTCATGTGTTTTTGACAAGCTATAACTTTTGTCTTGTGAGCATGAAACAGCAGACTTGATAGCACATTTTTCAACTCAAATTAAGCCTTAAGTCCAAAAGTTGCTGTCATGACAATATCGTATTCCTGCATAGTGCCTTTTCATGCTCTTCAAGCTGTGCATATTTGCAAGAACTGCTTGATCGAAACAGTGGGTATGAAGATTCAGTGCAGCTGGTGACATCAGACTGAGAGATCTAGATGCAAACAGTCCTGAACTTGCAGATATGTATGATTTAGAAGAGAGGGAGGACCATTTTTTGCAAGCTAACGTAGACAGTTATAAATTGTAAACGACTCAGATTTTATGTAAGGTTGATGGTATATGATTTTAGGTCTTGCAGATAGAGAAGGGAAACTGATGGAAGGAAAGAATATGTGTGAATTTCAGGGTTAGTTTACAAATTTTGTCAGCACACAGATAGAAAATCCTGTCTTTAGGTTATGAGTTGAGGTTTGGTTGCAGTGTGTTCAGCCAAGTTTCTGATATGCTTTTTATGTAATGCAGTGCAACACCACGGAAGTAGTCTTCCAGATGAAACAACACACCGTGTGTGTCACGCACATAGTGCTCATATAAGAACCTGCAGTAACGAGGGAGCTGTCTGTGGCAAAATTATGTAAGAAAATCTGATTTGGCATTGTACGCCATACCCTGTCAAACTCTTGCGAGCTGTGACCCATTTGCGAGCTTGTTTGGTGAAATTTTCATAGCTGTTGCAGTTCTAAAATAACCTGCCAAAGTGTTTTAAGCTTCACACACAAGCGCAGGGTTATAACTGCTTCTTTGATTCTCTGGCCATGGCATGCATTTCTTTTTATCCTGTGACATATGTAGCTGATTCTGCATCCATTTATTCTATGGTTGTACGGAGATATATCTTCTTTCTTTCAGTCTCTGACTGTGGGAAGTTACATCTGCATCCTTTTATTTATGGTCATGTGGAGACATATGCTTCCTTTCATTCTGTGACTGTGGGGAGTTGTATCTGTGTCTTTTCATTCCATGATTGTGTGGAAACTACATCTACTTCCTTCCATTGTATAGCCATGTGGAGCTAGAATTTGCTTCCTTTCATTCTATAGTCATGTGGAGCTACATCTGCTTCCTTTCACTCTATAGCCATGTAAAGCTTCATCTGCCTCCTTTCATTCTGTAGCCATGTGGAGCTACGTCTGCTTCCTTTCATTCTATAGCCATGTGGAGCTACGTCTGCTTTCCTTTCATTCTATAGCCATGTGGAGCTACATCTGCTTCCTTTCATTCTCTAGCCATGTGGAGCTACATCAGCTTCCTTTCATTCTATAGCCATGTGGAGTGACATCATTTTCGTTTCATTCTATA
The DNA here is from genome assembly GCA_016801955.1 of Conus betulinus. Taxonomy (NCBI): domain Eukaryota; kingdom Metazoa; phylum Mollusca; class Gastropoda; order Neogastropoda; family Conidae; genus Conus; species Conus betulinus. The sequence continues at coordinate 4,767 of JADBJO010017963.1, read as the reverse complement.
GCAGTGTGAAGCTACATCAGCTTCCTTTCATTCTCTAGCCATGTGAAGCTACATCAGCTTCCTTTCATTTTATAGTCGTGTGAAGCTACATCAGCTTCCTTTCATTCTATAGCTATGTGGAGCTACATCTGCTTCCTTTCATTCTATAGCGATGTGGAGCTACATCAGCTTCCTTTCATTCTATAGCCATGTGGAGCTACGTCTGCTTCCTTTCATTCTATAGCCATGTGGAGCTACATCTGCTTCCTTTAATTCTATAGCCATGTGGAGCTACATCTGCTTCCTTTCATTCTATAGCCATGTGGAGCTACATCAGCTTCCTTTCATTCTATAGCCATGTGAAGCTACATCTGCTTCCTTTCATTCTATAGCCATGTGAAGCTACATCAGCTTCCTTTCATTCTATAGCCATTTGGAACTACATATGCTTCCTTTAATTCTATAGCCATGTGGAGCTACATATGCTTCCTTTAATTCTATAGCCATGTGGATCTACATATGCTTCCTTTAATTCTATAGCCATGTGGAGCTACATATGCTTCCTTTCATTCTATAGCCATGTGGAGCTACATCTGCTTCCTTCCATTCTCTAGCAATGTGAAGCTACATCAGCTTCCTTTAATTCTGTAGCTGTGTGAAGCTACATCAGCTTCCTTTCATTCTATAGCCATGTGGAGCTACATCAGCTTCCTTCATTCTATAGCTGTGTGAAGCTACGTCAGCTTCCTTTCATTCTATAGCCATGTGAAGCTACATCAGCTTCCTTTCATTTTATGGTCGTGTGAAGCTACATCAGCTTCCTTTCATTCTATAGCCATGTGGAGCTACATCAGCTTCCTTTCATTCTATAGCCATGTGGAGCTACATCAGCTTAATTTCATTTTATAGCCATGTGGAGCTACGTCTGCTTCCTTTCATTCTATAGCCATGTGGAGCTACATCTGCTTCCTTTCATTCTAAAGCCATGTGGAGCTAGATCAGCTTCCTTTCATTTCTCTAGCCCTGAGGAGCTACATCAGCTGCCTTTAATTCTATAGCCATGTGAAGCTACATCTGCTTCCTTTATTTCTATAGCCATGTGAAGCTACATCTGCTTCCTTTCATTCTATAGCCATGTGGAACTACATCTGCTTCCTTTCATTCTATAGCCATGTGGAGCTACATATGCTTCCTTTAATTCTATAGCCATGTGGAGCTACATCTGCTTCCTTTAATTCTATAGCCATGTGGAGCTACATATGCTTCCTTTAATTCTATAGCCATGTGGAGCTACATATGCTTCCTTTAATTCTATAGCCATGTGGAGCTACATATGCTTCCTTTAATTCTATAGCCATGTGGAGCTACATATGCTCCTTTCATCCTATAGCCATGTGGAGCTACATCTGCTTCCTTTCTATTCTCTAGCCATGTGAAGCTACATCAGCTTCCTTTCATTTTATGGTCGTGTGAAGCTACATCAGCTTCCTTTCATTCTATAGCCATGTGGAGCTACATCAGCTTCCTTTCATTCTATAGCTGTGTGAAGCTACATCATCTTCCTTTAATTTTCTAGCCATGTGAAGCTACATCAGCTCCCTTTCATTCTATAGCCATGTGGAGCTACATCAGCTTCCTTTCATTCTATAGCGATGTGGTGCTACATCAGCTTCCTTTCATTCTCTAGCCATGTGAAGCTGCTTCCTTTCATTCTATAGCCATGTGAAGCTGCTTCCTTTCATTCTCTAGCCATGTGAAGCTGCTTCCTTTCATTCTATAGCCATGTGAAGCTACATCAGCTTCCTTTCATTCTATAGCCATGTGGTGCTACATCAGCTTCCTTTCATTCTCTAGCCATGTGAAGCTGCTTCCTTTCATTCTATAGCCATGTGAAGCTACATCAGCTTCCTTTCATTCTATAGCCATGTGGTGCTACATCAGCTTCCTTTCATTCTCTAGCCATGTGAAGCTGCTTCCTTTAATTCTATAGCCATGTGGAACTACATCTACTTCCTTTCAATCTCTAGCCATGTGAAGCTACATTAGCTTCCTTTCATTCTATAGCCATGTGAAACTACATCAGCTTCCTTTCATTCTATAGCTGTGTGAAGCTACATCATCTCTTCCTTAATTCTGTAGCTGTGTGAAGCTACATCAGCTTCCTTTCATTCTATAGCCATGTGGAGCTACATCAGCTTCCTTTCATTCTATAGCTGTGTGAAGCTACATCATCTTCCTTTAATTCTATAGCTGTGTGAAGCTACATCAGCTTCCTTTAATTCTATAGCCATGTGGAGCTACATCAGCTTCCTTTCATTCTATAGGCATGTGGTGCTACATCAGCTTCCTTTCATTCTCTAGCCATGTAGTGCTACATCAGCTTCCTTTCATTCTCTAGCCATGTGAAGCTACATCAGCTTCCTTTCATTCTATAGCCATGTGGTGCTACATCAGCTTCCTTTCATTCTCTAGCCATGTGAAGCTACATCAGCTTCCTTTCATTCTATAGCCATGTGGTGCTACATCAGCTTCCTTTCATTCTATAGCCATGTGGTGCTACATCAGCTTCCTTTCATTCTATAGCCATGTGAAGTTGCTTTCCTTTCATTCTCTAGCCATGTGAAGCTGCTTACTTTCATTCTCTAGCCATGTGAAGCTGCTTCCTTTCATTCTATAGCCATGTGAAGCTACATCAGCTTCCTTTCATTCTATAGCCATGTGGAGCTACATCAGCTTCCTTTCATTCTCTAGCCATGTGAAGCTGCTTCCTTTAATTGTATAGCCATGTGAAGCTACGTCTGCTTCCTTTCATTCTATAGCCATGTGGAGCTACATCTGCTTCCTTTAATTCTATAGCCATGTGGAGCTACATCTGCTTCCTTTCATTCTATAGCCATGTGAAACTACATCAGCTTCCTTTCATTCTATAGCCGTGTGAAACTACATCAGCTTCCTTTCATTCTATAGCTGTGGGAAGCTACATCAGCTTCCTTTAATTCTATAGCTGTGTGAAGCTACATCAGCTTCCTTTAATTCTATAGCTGTGTGAAGCTACATCAGCTTCCTTTCATTCTATAGCCATGTGGAGCTACATCTGCTTCCTTTCATTCTATAGCCATGTGAAGCTACATCAGCTTCCTTTAATTCTATAGCCATGTGGAGCTACATCTGCTTCCTTTCATTCTATAGCCATGTGGAGCTACATCAGCTTCCTTTCATTCTATAGCCGTGTGAAGCTACATCAGCTTCCTTTCATTCTGTAGCTGTGTGAAGCTACATCATCTTCCTTTAATTCTATAGCTGTGTGAAGCTACATCAGCTTCCTTTCATTCAATAGCCATGTGGAGCTACATCAGCTTCCTTTAATTCTATAGCCATGTGAAGCTACATCTGCTTCCTTTCATTCTATAGCCATGTGAAGCTACATCAGCTTCCTTTAATTCTATAGCCATGTGAAACTACATCAGCTTCCTTTCATTCTATAGCTGTGTGAAGCTACATCAGCTTCCTTTAATTCTATAGCGATGTTGAGCTACATCAGCTTCCTTTCATTCTATAGCCATGTGGAGCTACGTCAGCTTCCTTTCATGTTTTGGGGTACAGGGCTACAGCTGCTTCCTTTCATTCCATGACTAGGCAGTTACATCTGCTTCCCGTCATTCTATGGCCATGCAGAGCTGCGTCTGTTTCCTTTCATTCTGTGGCTGTGTGGAGCTCCATCTGCCTCCCTTAGTTCTGTAAGGGGTGGGAATTACATCTGCTTACTTTCACTCGATGACTCTTTATGCCTGTTGGGAGTGGCATCTGCTTCCTTTCATTCTGTGACTGTTGACAGTTCCGTCTGCTTCCTTTCATTCTGTAGCTGTAGGGTGTTACATCTGATACCTTTCATTCTATGCTTGTGGGGGGTTACACTTGTCTTCTTTCATTCTATGGCTGTTGGGAGTTACATCTACTTCCTTTCATGCTGTGACTGGGTGGGGGGTGGGGGGGGTGGGGAGGTTCACATCTGCTTTTTTTTTTTTTTTTTTTTTTATTTATTTTTTTTTTTTGATGAACGTACAATGGGAGCATACAGATGGGCAGAAAGAGGACAGTGCACAAATCAGGTACATACAGCTGCATTTCTGCATGTCTTGCTCACAAATAAACACATGTTACACCAAATAAAGCGACAAAGGAAAAAAAGCAAAAAAAAAAAAAAAAAAATAATAAGGAAAGATAAAGAAAGAAAGAAACATGAAGCATAAAAACCAAATCAAGAAAAATGCATCTTTAACTAATTTGTCAGCATGTAAATTTCACTGCATAATACAATACAATGCAGTGCAAAAAAACACAATACAATGCAACACAACACCATACAATACAAAACAATACAATACAACACAGTACAGTACAAAAATATCTGCTAGATGGAGTGCTTCTTCATCTGCTTCCTTTCATTCTATGACTGGGGTGGGGTGGGGTGGGGTGGGGAGGTTCACATTTTTTTTCCTTTCATTCAGCGACTATTAGGAGTTACTTCATTTTACTTTTTTTTCCTGTATAAGTCATATGAACAAGTACATAATAATCTGCCATTGAATTACATAGATTACATAGATTGGGAAAGAAATACATAATAATACCAAAGCAAACCATATAAACACCATGCACACACACACACACCACACACACACACACACACACACACACACACACACACACACACACACACACACACAGACGCGCGCGCGCGCGCGCACACACACACCCCACTAGAGAGGGAGAGAAGCAAGAGAGGGA
>JADBJO010017962.1:30000-36393 GCA_016801955.1 Conus betulinus | reverse complement strand
ACATCTTCTGTCTGTCTGCGTCTGTCGTCCTCACTTTCTGTTTCTCTCATCTTCTCCTCTCTCTCTCCTCGCTCGCTCTCTCTCTCCGATCTCTCCTCCTATCTCTCTCTCGATTTATGCCTATCCCGCGTCTCTTTAGACTCCTTGCCTCCTTGTCGGTTTTTACATCCTCCCTCTTCAGCTGCGTGACATGGTCAGTCATTTTTTTGTTTTTTTTACAAATCGATAACAGTTCATTATACATTTCACACACCACACACCCACAACACACACACACCCGCGCGCGCGCGCGCGCGCGCGCACGCACGCCTGCATCGCACACACACACACACGCTGCCGCCGCACGCACGCACGCACACACACGTACGCAACGCACTCACAAACAGGCACACACGTACGCAATCACGCACGCACACCCTCACACGCACACGCGCCCCCCCTCCCCCCCCCCCCACATACACACAGACACAAACACGCGCGCGCGCACTCTCGCACGTTTAAAATCATATACTTCCCTACTACTTGCCTTTGGACTGTTTTACTTTGTGAAATTGTACGCCGTCTTAAATTCTTACTTGGTTACTCAGTACCCCCGCCCCCCCCCTCTCTGTCTGTCCTGTCCTTCTGTCTGTCCTGTCTGTCTTTCCTCCTCCCTCTCTCTCTCTCACTCGCTCTCTCTCTCTCTCTCTCTCTCTCTCTCTCTCTCTTCTCGTAAAGCTGAACAACGAATAACCAGTAGGACACAAGCATAGGTAATCAATCCTTTTAGCCTTGGGATAAACTGAGGGACAATGTGAGTGACACAATATATCACAGAACATTTACAACTATTATAATAATTAAGCGTTTAGCACTGGAGATATTAGTGGCTAACAGCAAAGTCATACAAGCTAACCCAGAAGGGACCATAATAGATCACGCCATCCTCTGCCCTTGGAAAAACTGGTGGTGACAATAAGTGATGCAATCTAACACACAGAACACACAGTACAAACCATCACTCCTTAGCCTTGGAGAAATCGGTGATGTGAATAAAGCACCAATATAGATAATCATCCTTCAGCCTTGGGGAACATTGGTGGTAACAATAAAGTTGATATAAGCTAATGTAGAAGAGAAACACGGGTATAGATGATCAATCCTTTAGCCTTGAGAAAATTGGTGGCGACAATACAGTGATGCAAGCTAACACAAACACACACAAAAAGATGGCTGCCCAATGCACCTGCTCCAGGGAGATCATCAGATCGATTTTGCTCCTCCTCTTCTTATCTCTCCGCTGTCTGGATACTTAGTGGCACAGGATAGGGTTCCGGCATGACTGTTCATTTATGTTCTTTGATTGACGCCTGCCTCTTCCTCCCTCTTCTTTTCGCTTCCTTCCTCCCCACACTCAACCCACCCTCTTCTCCTCCCCCCTCCCCTCTCTTCACCAACCCGTAAATCATCTGTTTAAAAAAAAAAAAAATCTACGGAATATGGAAAATGGAGAAAAAGTGTCTTTGGGACCAGTGAGGAGAGGAGGATGACGGTGGGGAAAAATAGGGGTGTGGGTGTGGGGAGGATGAAGGAGAAGAATGGTGGTACAGAGAAGTGAGAGAGGGATAGAAGGAAATGGAAACAGGAGACGGGGAGTAAATCATAATGAGAAGAGAGAGGAGAGAGGAGAGAGAGAGAGAGAGAGAGAGAGAGAGAGAGAGAGAGAGGACCTTTTCTTCAAATGACACACCCGAATGGACACCAGAGTGGTAACGTAGCCAAACGAGAATTGTCATAACCATACCCCTGAGCACTCGTCGTTGAAAGACCAAAAGTAACCTACCCAAATCGGGGGAAGAGTCATCCACGCTTAGCCGCGAAAAAACACGTGGCTCAGATGACAGCCACAGCGGAAAATTGTTGTGGTTGAAATGACTAGAAGGTGACAATAAGTCTTTCGCTGATACCCCACGTGCGAAATCTTATCTGGGTTCAGTGTCAACTGACCTTTTCGTCTTCCGCCACCCCATCTATTTTGGCTTGAAATAATCCTATCTTCTTTGGGCTTTTTTTTTTCACCCACACACACACCACACACAACACCACACACACACACACGCACAGACCACACAACACTGTGCCACACACACACACACACACCCAACACAACCACCCCCACACACACACACCCACACGACACACACACACACACACCACACACAGAGCACACACACACACCACGCACTCTCGTCGCGCTGCGCATTCGCGCGCGCGCGCACACACACACCACACCACACACACACACACACACACTTACGGAAATGCTGTTTAGTGGACTGGTGGTGAGAACATGTGTCGTACAGTTATAAAGTTCATGGTCAGTGGGGTTATCGAAAATTGAGGTTTTGAACAGTGCATGTCAGAGGCAGATGACGCTGCCCTGGAAGTTTTACTTGTCTGGGAAAATGGTGTAAACGTCAATGGTCTGGGCAGAGGGGTCTGGAGCAAAACTGAGGAAGTTGTGGAGGTCTTGTTCTGGCATGGATGTGGCTTTTCCTTCCATCGTGTATCCAGTGTATTTTAGTAAGCTATGTGTTAGTGGAGTGGGGTGGGGGGGTGGGGGTGGGGGGTGGGGCGGTTTAAGGTCAGCAGGTGCTGTTCCAGGTATCCTATGACGAGGTAGACATACTATGATCCCATTGTGGTTCTTATGTCTATTTGTGTACGTGATTGTTCCATTCGCATCTTTCTGTTTCTCTGTCTGAGTAGGTCTCTCTTCTGTCGTTCTGTCTGTCTGTCTGTCTGTCTGTCTCTCACTCTCTTTCTTTCTTTCTTCTCTCTCTCTCTCGTCTCTCCCTCTCTCGCCTCCGTCCCCTCTCTCCTCTCTCTCATCTCTCGTCTCTCTCTCCTCTCTCCACCCCTTTATGCCCATCCCAGCCTCTCTTTAGCCCTTGCCCTCAACTGGTCTCAATTTTAACATGCCATCCTCTCTTCTCCTTGCCGCAACTGGTTGCCTGCCAGGTGTCTTCATGTTGCATGTGCATTCAGTGTTTTTTTTTACAAATCGATAACAGTTCATATACATTTCACACACACCACACACACCACACACCACACACACACGCGCGCGCGCGCCGCGCGCGCGCGCGCGCACGCACGCCCGACGCACTCACGCACGCACACACACACACCGCATCACGCGCGCACGCACGCACACACACGCACTCGCACGCCACACAACAAGGCACACAACTACTCAATGCACGCACGCACGTCACACATACTCACACCCCGCCCCCCCCCTCCCCCCCCCCACCACACACACACTCGCGCGCACGCGCGCCCGTTATGAAAATCTCTCAAGGATATACTTCACCTACTTGGCCTTTTGGACTGTTACTTTGTGAAATTGACGCCGTCTTAAATTCCTTACTGTTACTCAGTACCCCCGCCCCCCCTCTCTGTCTGTCTGTCTGTCTGTCTGTCTGTCTGTCTGTCTGTCTTCTCTCTCCTCTCTCTCGCTCTCTCTCCTCTCTCTCTCCTTCTCTCACTCTCGCTCTCCTCTCTCTCTCTCTCCGTAAAGCTGAACAACGACTACAGAGGAGCACAGTATAGGTAATCAATCCTTTTAGCCTTGGAGAAAATGAAAAGGCGACACATGAAGTGGATGCAAGATACCACAGAACATTTCCAACTATAGATATGAATCCTTTAGCCACTGGAGATATTGGTGGCGACAACAAAGTCATACAAGCAAACACAGAAGGACCCATATATAGATCACGCATCCTCTAGCCTTGAGAAACTGGTGGTGACATATACAGTGATGCAATCTAACACACAGGAACACACAAGTACAAATAATTACTCCTTAAGCCTTGAGAAAAATCGGTGATGTGAATAAAGAACACAAGTATAGATAATCAGTCCTTTTAGCCTTGGGGAAATTGTGGTACCACTAAAGTGATATAAGCTCACATAGAAGAAGACCACAAGAGAGATAATCAATCCTTTAGCATTGGATAATTTTGGTGGTACAATAAAGTGATATAAGCTCACATAGAAGAAGACACCACGGAGAGATATCAATCCTTTAGCTTGGGAGAATTTGGCAGTAATATTAAAGGATATAAGCTAACATGGAAGACCAACACAGGTATACATGATCAATCCTTTAGCCTTGGAGAAATTGGTGGTATCAATAAAGTGATATAAGCTAATATAGAAAAGAAAACACGGGTATAGATGATCAATTCCTTTTTGCCTTGGAGAATTGGGTGGCGACAATACAGTGAAATGCAAGCTAACACTACCACAGAAAAGACGCTTGCCAGATGCAACCTGCTCCATGGAGATCATCAGATCGATTTTTGCTCCTCCTCTTCTTATCTCTCCGCTGTCCTGGATACTCAAGTGCCTCAGGATAGGTTCCGGCGTGACTGGTCATCTAATGTTCTTTGATTGACGCCTGCCTCTTCCTCCCTCTTCTTCTCGCTTCCTTCCTCCCCACACTCAACCACCCTCTCCTCCCCCCCCTCCCCTCTCTTCACCAACCCCGTAAATCATCTGTTTAAAAAAAAAATCTACGGAGATGGAAAATGGAGAAAAAGTGTCTTTGGACAGTGAGAGAGGAGGAGTGACGGTGGGGAAAAATGAGGGGGTGGGGGTGGGGGATGGATGAAAGGAGAAGAATGGTTGTAAAGAGAAGTGAGAGAGGGATAGAAGGAAATGGAAACAGAGATGGGGAGTAAATCAGAGAGAGACGAGAGAGAGAGAGAGAGAGAGAGAGAGAGGAGAGAGAGAGACATTTTCTCTTCAAATGACACACCCGTAATGACCACCAGAGTTCGGTAACAGTACCAAATCGGGGGAAAGTCATCCACGCTTAGCCGCGAAAACACGTGGCTCAGATGACAGCCACAGCGGAAAATTGTTGTGGTTGAAATGACTAGAAGGTGACAATAATTCTTCGCTGATACGCCACGTGCGAAATCTTATCTGGGTTCAGTGTCACTGACCTTTTCGTCTCCGCCACCCCATCTATTTTGGCTTGAAATATCCTATCTTCTTGGGGCTTTTTTCACACACACCACACACACACACACACACACACACACACACAGGCTTTCACCTACACCCCCTCTCTTACTAGTGGTGGAAGGAGCAACTTTCCGGTACTAGTCATCAAAGAAATTTTTATTTGTTCCGGTATTGATTAAATACAGAAGAATGGCTCTGAGATAATTTTCCTTAGGCTTGTACTATTAATTAAAAGTACTTATAGCTCCGAGATACAGAATTGAAGAGAGAAGTTCAAACATTCAACATTCGATTGAACAACAGGGAACTGACACAAGTAAGTGCACTTTCACCACATCAACTTTTATTACTTATACATAGATATGAAATGGCGTGACACTTCCATAGGCTGTATTTCAGTTCTCATTGGACTACCACAATGAGGGGCCCTTCCTCACTCCTACTTTACTCGCTTACACTCTGTGCAGCAAGCTTAAGTTGGCATACAGGGTTTCTGTCTACGTTACACTGAATGTATATGGGTTATTATACATCCCATTCTGCTGGCGAGCACCCAGTGCTGTAGCCAGATGGTACTCATAGACAGGTTCTCACTGTTTCATCATAAAGTGAGGGTAAGGGTCTGATGGGTTTGAGTCCAGGTGGTAAGCGAACTTAGCTTTGCTTCGGAGAAGACAGTTGTTCTCTCCTGTGGCTGGTGACTGCCCCACTGGTGTAGATTTGTTGTCTGGTGTCGCCCTGGTTTCTGGCGAAGTCCCAGCTCCTGGTTCACTGTGATGTGCAGCGTGACCAGGATCCCAGTTCTGCGATAAAGAGAACTTGATCTGTAGATGAGAATCTGGTGGCTGCTCTGTCGAGTGCACACATTTACCCTTTTCCTCTTTCTTTCAGAAGGGTGTGAGACTCAGCCAGCAAAGTTTTTCTCTATGGTAGAGTTTCTGCTATAACTATTAACCTCCACTTTTGTTAATGGCTAAGTTAAGCTCACAAAAGGGTAGGAGACAGTAATACAATGTTACAGTTTTAGTTAAACAACTCTTCCATGTTTCATATGAATTAAATCACACTGACTTGGGCTATGCTTAGTCCAAGTACACATGTGGTGTAGACTTAAAGTCACACACTACAAATCATTCCAATAATCACCAGTATTTATAAATCAGAGTAGCAGTTTTTACCTAGCACAGGCATACTGTTTTCCCTGATCAAAATTAATCATTGAATTATTATCTTACAGACAGGGTTGCATACTGACAAAAGTCAGGGTGAACACAAAGAGCAGTGGTCAGATTGTTAACAAAGAATCAAAACCACTGGGAGAGAGCTTTTGCCATATGATGGCAAGCAAACTACTACACAAAATACTCATTCATC
>JADBJO010017962.1:15000-17500 GCA_016801955.1 Conus betulinus | reverse complement strand
AAGAAGTAAAGAGAAGAAGAAAAAAGAAAAGAAGGGAAGAGAAGGAAGAAGGAAGAAGAAAGAAAGAAGAAAGAGGACAGAAAAAGAGAAGAAGAAGAAAAGAAAAAAGAAGAAGAAGAAGAAGAATTGAAGGAAGAAAATTCGAAGAAGAAGAAGATTGGTGGCCTCGGAGGTAGGGGCCGAGGAGGAGGAGGGGACGGAGGAGGAGGAGGGGAGGAGGAAGGAGGGGAAGGAGGATAACAAGAACCAAGAACAGAACAAACAGAACCAAGAAGCAAAGACAAGACAACACACCAACACACACACACAACACACACAAACACACACACAGACACACCAACACACACGCACGCACGCACGCAACGCACGCACGCACGCACGCACGCAACGCACGGGCGCCACGCACGCCACTCACTCACGCAGTTGAGCGGCCACACGACCAGCACAAGATCGATACGCACGCACGTCACGCAAGCAAACATTGCAGACATCAAGGGTGAGTTCAGGGCTCTTAAGTCGTAACAAACACTAATGGCCAAGGTCTGGACAGGTCTGGACCGATATATAACAGGAGATGTTACCTGTAGTCGGCAGAGGCTTGTTATCTGTACTTAGTCCCTAAGGCTGGCAAATCCGTCATGCACCCCACCCACCACACCACGCACCACACACCTCCAACTTTCCTTCTGGATTCGTTCCTCTTCCTGTGCTTAATCTGTGTCTGAGCGTCTGAAGGTCCGTCTGTGGTCTGTATATTGTACGTGATTGTCAGTCTCGACCGTCTCTCCTCGATCCCACGTAATTTTCTGTTTCTTTCCCTTTTCTCGCCTGTCTGTTTATCTATCTCTGTCTCGTTCTCTTTCACAGTGTGTGTGGTGGGTGTGTGTGTGAGTGTGGGTGTGTGCTTGTGTGTGGGGGTGTGTGTGTGTGTTGTGTGTGTGGGGTGGTGGTGTGCGATGCGTGCGTGCGTGTGTGAATGCTCTCTCTATCTCTCCTCGCTCTCGAGCGTAATAGAATTCTAGAGAGGGCGTACCTCTGCTCCCCCCCCTCCCTCTCTCTGTCTCATCTTCTCCAAACCATTTATCATGGTGGAACACTAGAGGGGACACAAGTGGTGGGTGTGTGCTAACAGGACATTCGGGTATTAAGTAACCAGGTCATTCCGCAACCAGACCTACGTGAGGGGGAGGGAAATACACAAAGGTAAGTGCTGGTCTCTAGCTGTTTCTGCTTTTTTTAAAGCAACAAACATAACACGTCCATTCAGCTGAAACCAGTTTGGGGGCTGTGCGAAAGAGAAAAGTCCTGTACGGACACTAGCCAGCCAGCGTCAACACGTGGGTGGAAAGTTGTAAGCGGTCCTGTTCGGCCGAGTGCACACAAACACCTTGCTATGTTTGTTAAACGTTGTCGCATCTCATGGGAAAGAGAAAGCGAGTAAAAAAGCGGGTTAGACGGACAAAGTATAGGTTGGAGGATGGGGCGATGATGAAAATGTTGCGTGCGGAGAGTGAGTGTTGATGTTTGCAGCGAACCAATAAGATGGTGTAAGGTAGGGTTAATCTGTGGGGAGTGTGCATAGCTCTACGCTCTCGAGCTCTCTTCTCCTCTCTCCTCTTCTCTCTCCTCTCGATCGAGTCGGAGTCTCCTCTATTTCTTTCTTCGTTTGAGGCACTGCTTCTTCGTCTTCTTCCTTTATCGTTTATTGACTATGACACACCATCTGTCTCATCTCTCTGTCTCTGTCTGTCTCTGTCTCTCTCTCTCTCTCTCTTCTCTCTATCTCCTCTCTCGGAGGCGGAGTCTTCTTCTCTTTTTCTAGATTTCTTCTCTACCGACTCTCCCTTCTTCTTCTTCTTCTTATTCTTCTTCTGCTTCTTCCTTCCGTACCATTGAGTGCTTTGCAACGTCGGCTGCCGACCTGGAGGTCTGTCGGGTCTATATGTCTGTCTTGCTATACTATGTATCTACTCCTCAGCTCTCTCTCTGCTCTCTGTTCTCTCGCATGCTCGCAATAGCTTGTGAAACAAAGGCACCACCAAATGCCAGAGTAACAACACCAGTATAGATGATCAAACCCATCCAGTGTTGGAGAACAGTAAAGTAACACAAGCATAACACGACACACACCAAAGAGGACTTCTGCCCGTATGATCTTGATACATAGGGGGATCATCAGACGAAACATTGCTCCTGTGCTTCCTCTAATGTATGGGAAATGTACTGCCCAGGGAGAGTTCTGGTCATCTGGTGTCCTTTAATTGACGGTCCCTGCTTCCACCACCATATTCCTTCAAATCTTCCCCTCCCCATCTCTCTCTCTCTCCCTCTCTCTCTCTCTCTCTCTCTCTCTCTCTCTCTCCTCTCTCTTCTCTCTCTCTCTCATTTTCAGTGACTGTGATCTATGATCTTCCAAACATGGTCTTGTAACTGTATTTCTTATTTATTACTCAACTATTACAATCAACAAATCGTGAATCTTCCTACATTGTTGTTGTTG
>JADBJO010017961.1:35000-36399 GCA_016801955.1 Conus betulinus | reverse complement strand
ATAGAGAGAGAAGAGAGAGCGAAGATGAATGATATCTGTTGCTGTCGTGGTGGTGGAGGTGACGGTGGTGGTAGGTTACGATCCCAATAATAAGGGGACAATAAATATACATGAAGTTCAGAGAGTTTAAAGCCTAAAGATGCCTTGTTGCTGGAATCATTTATACCTAACGTTGCAGCGTGGGATTGTATCAATGTCGAGCAGTAGAATACCCATGATTCTACACACTGTTACTGTTACACCTCTTTCTTGTTATAATTTAGTCGGTGATGACAACAGTTCGTTGGGTCAACCTGGTCCCTGTAGCAATGAATTGAGGCTGCAACTTGCCACGCACAAGAGCAAAGGCACCTTTATGGATCAGCAACATGGCATCAAGCTGGATTTCAGACACTCCTTTCCACATTCAGAAACACCTCTAGCCCTTTTGCACAGTTAAAAACAAGTATAGATTAACCGCTCGGTAAATGCTTCCCTTTGATTGCAGTATCAGTTCTTCTTTCTTCGTTATGACTGCTGTGCTCATTTCTAGCGACCAGTGTCATTAAAAGACCCCATCATCCTCTACACACACGTCCCACGTGACTGGTGGTACCACGCTGGCAAAAAGGGTGAAGGTGACTTACAGCTGCCAATTGAGAGAGCCTCTTAGCTTCCTTTATTTTGAAAACAAAGATGGAAGCTTTCCAGCCACACTCCCCAGGGTGAAAAACTATCGACTTCAAAAGTGACAGCCAGGTCGAACACAACTTCCTGATATCACCTGATATGTATATGCTCCAACTGAAGGTTTACAGTTGGTTTACTCTTCTCTTACCAGTCTTTTAACGCTGTAGTATTTGCTCCATGTGCATGGAACTGCATAAGTGGGATGTAACGTACACTGATCGAACGATTAATGAGAGACTTTGCGTCACAAAGATTCTTGCCAATTTTTTGTCGCAGTCCACATCACTGCCCACACAGCCATTAACTGGTTCCGAATGCTTTTGCTGTTTAAAGTGTCAGTGGTTTGTTGTTGTTTGCTGTTGTTGTTGTTGTTGTTGTTGTTGTTTTCTCCACCACACATTCTGTTCAGGTAATATGAGAGCTTACGTGTGCGGAGAAAGAAGACAGCGTGCAGAGAGTTTCAATGCCAGTGAATGTGTTATAAACAATTCAGACAAAAGCGCAACGTAAACATAAGTCTTTTTTTCTGGAGAAAAACAGTATGATTAAATATGTTGATTATACGTCGAGTCGACAAAGACCACTTCGTCATCCTGAGACTGAGGGGCAAGACGATTATGCGGGTTGACTGATCAAACGGACACGTTTACGGAATGAGGGGCGACAGCTTGGACAGGGGATTGACAGACCTTCTCCTGATTGCTCCCGCAGATTTTTTTCTTGCCTATCA
>JADBJO010017961.1:20000-22500 GCA_016801955.1 Conus betulinus | reverse complement strand
AAGATGATCTCTGCCGTCAAAGCAAAAGGGGCGGTGCAACTCGCTTGTCAAGCTGGGCAGGGCGACCAAGTGGACGTTCCACGCGATGCTGCTTCACTGATCTAGTCAGATAGACAGTGGCAATGGCTCGTCGCACAGCAAGAAGATCGGGGGGGGGGGGGGGGGGGGGGGGGGGGGGTCTCCAGTGGGCGTGGCCCGGTACAAGTGCCAGGTTTGCTAAACGGCCAAATCCAGGCAAAGTGAGAAAATGGACCACCACCATTTCTTCGATCGGATGGACGCGGGACTTGTCGATGTTCTAGTCCGATCCTATCAACTCCTCCCATGGTCTTGTTGTAGTGGTTGATGAGAGCTGGCTGATCAATGTTGACGTGCTGCCTGGCTTGCCTGGAAAACCTTCTTTTTGTGTGTGTATGATTCACGCCCACCTTGTTGGAGACCACATTGACAACGTTGTTGTCATTCCAACGAACCACGATTATGGCATTGCTTGTGTCAGTGTAGTAGTCGAAGGTGCCCCTTGGAGTTTTATTCATCTCCTGCACTGATCGCAGCGGACAATCTTTCAACCCGATTTGCACGAATGGTTCCTGTGCATGCAATGCCTTTGGAAGAGAGGTAGTCCACGAGTTTCAGTGACGTGAAGAGGTTGTCAAACGTGAGGTGGAAAGCATCTTGTCCTTGGATTTCAGATACAAGATCGATGACAACTGATCCTCCCATTCCCACACCAGGGCAGGCCGCAACAGCTTGCCTTCCTTTCGCCCCTTGGTAGGGCTCAAATTGGACGGCGTATCCCAAGGGGTAGCAAGGACCCACATCTTGAATCCAATCGGATGGGTTTGCCTCTTATAAATTGTTTTGAGCCATACCGACCATAGTACGGGACCATGCTATCATCCATGCTGAGAACCTGTTGTCTTAGAAAGTAACGAAGGCTTCTTTCATTCAGCATGGTCAGCAGTGGTCTGACTTTGGCCATCTTGTCATCAGCTTCAAGGTCGGTGTTGTCACTCACATGGAGGTATCTCATGATCTCCTCGAATCTGTCTCGGCTCATGGCTGAGGTGACAAGCTGTATTATTATGAATGTCCATGTCATTGGACCAGTACAGTCTGCGTCGGGGAAGTGTGCAGTAACCAGATATAAATTAGGATGGCCAGAAAGGTGCGACCTTTCTGAGTCCAGCTTTGCTTTGCGTTTTTTTGCCATGTTGTGGAGAGATTGCACCGTACTCTGCATTCCCCAGTTCAGAAACGTGTTCATCTGAATCCTGCACACACACACACACACACACACACACACACACACACACACACCTTTTCACACACACACACACACACACACACACACACACACCACGTTGTGGAGAGATTGCACACACACACACACACACACACACACACACACACACACACACACTCACGCATCGCACAATCACACACACACACACACACACACACACACACACACACACACACACACACACACATACACGGCACACCTTTTTTTCGCTTTTTTTCTCTCTTTATCTCTCTCGCTCTCTCTCTCTCTCTCTCTCTCTCTCTCTCTATCTCTCTCTCTCACTCTCAATCAATCTCTCGCGTTCGTTTTTAGATATTGAATTATAGTATTTTATCTTTCTCTCTTCTCTCTCTCTCTCTCTCTCTCTCTCTCTCTCTCTCTCTCTCTCTCTCTCTCTCTCTCTCTCTCTCTCTAGGGAGGGTGGGAGGGAGGGAGGGAGGGAGGGAGGAAAGGGAGGGAGAGGGAATAGAGGAAGATAGGTACATGATAAAAATAACTATAAAAACTGACCATGTCGTTCTCTTGGGGAGTGCTGTCACTACCAGTGATCTGTCTTCCGTCAGCATAAATGACTGTTGCTGAAGCAGATGACTGAAGTTGCCGCCCATTCAGATTGTGAATTTCAGCATCTTCATCTCCACTGTCGTCGTCTGTCATTCATCAGTAGGTGGGGGGGATCAATGTAGATATTGGCAGTTTGGAAAACAGTGTCCGCTTCAAGGATATTCCAGTACTTCATTTACGTTGTATCGTCTGCAAAACAGAGATCGTTTTGATAAAATAAGCACCCAGGAAGTCGAGCATTCACATATTTAGGTTAGTGTGACTGTTGGTTGTTTTGCTGCTTTACGTCTCAGCCACTTTCGCGGATCAGAGACAGCTGGTCACCTTGTCCTGACACCAGCGAACCAGTTTCAGTAATGCCGGGATTCAAACCCTTGACCTTTGGAATAAGAGTCGAACCCTCTACTCACTGAGCTATCCAGCTCTTCGATTAGTTTGACTTTATTTCATCTTTAGAGATAAGCTAAAATAAAAAAGAAACACATGATGTGTCATTTTTTTTTTTTTTTTTCTCTCCTGTGCCTGTCTATCAATCCTGTAACTAATAACATTGACGTAAACGAAAAAAAACCATCAAAATTATAACATATCATGAAACGAAATAACAATGTAACATAAATATGTCAGCAC
>JADBJO010017961.1:5000-12500 GCA_016801955.1 Conus betulinus | reverse complement strand
TGAAAGACACCGGGCAAAAAAAAGGGAAAATAGTGGGTCGAAGAAATCAACAGACTGCTTATGATGTAAGTTTGTCGTTTGCTTGTACTTTAGAAATAAACGTATAATGTGGAAGACTGGCGCCTGGATAATGTTAAAGTTCATAAAATTTCAGTCAGGAAGAAGAGTAAGCTTGAAAATTCTGGTGGAGTGATTGTATCTACTGCGAATGGCATACGATAATAACAAGAAATGTTAAGAAAGTAAGATACAAAGAAAACAATCTAATTTCAAACTTTCCCACTTAGTCACTACAGTGTGTGTAGTAGTAGTAGTAGTAGTAGTAGTAGTAGTAGTAGTAGTAGTAGTAGTAGTAGTAGTAGATTCATTTTTACGTCTTTACACAAAATTGTGTGATATTAGACGAGAGAGAGAGAGAGAGAGAGAGAGAGAGAGAGAGAGAGAGAGAGAGAGAGAGAGAGAGAGAGAGAGAGAGAGAGAGAGAGAGAGAGAGAATATGTGTGTGAAGCATAGGTGTGTGGAAGTGCACGCAAAATATGGAACAATTACTACTTATAACATTATAGTAAATATCTTACAGGACTACATATTAAACAAAAGGTAACGTTGAAAGCAAAATCAATAATTATCAGAAAAAAACATCAGTCACTGTCATGCCTAACAAACATGGTAAGTATGCCTTAAGAGTCACACAATCAAATAAACATGGGCTCTCCACACGTTTGCCTTACCACATACGCATTTTGTTCTGCACTATATTTCGTTCTGAATGCGTCGAGTTTCAATCTATAAAAATGAAACAAAGTTTCTGTACTGATACATATCACGAACCTGCAGGTGTTCAATGCCTTCAACCTGATCAAAGCTGAGCACATGGCTATTTCGAGCATTCACCCGCAAATAAGGGATGTCCTGGTTGTTTCTAAAAAGAAAGTCCCAAGCCACTTGTTTTAAAAACTGATGACACTCTTGTAAAGTCAAGGGGACAAAAAGTGACTGTGCACTCATTTCAGTTTGGGCTCCCTTTTCGGCAGATCTGTCAGCGAATTCATTGCCCAAAAATTCACAGTGGGAAGGGACCCAGAAAAAAGTTAAATCGCTTCCCTTGCACATCAAAATATGAATTAAATAACATATTTCCTTTAAAATAAAGCTTTCGGAATTAGAACTGAAACTTGATAGATTGTAGTACTGACATGAGTCGATACATAACAATGCTTGCAAGATTGATTGCGGTAAATCAATTAAATATGTCAAAGCCATTAGTATAGCTATCATTTCGGTGACTAAGACAGATCGATTTTTTCCTATTGAATATGCTTTATCTATTTTAAGTGATGGAATAACAAAAGCAGATCCAGCGGTGTTTTTTGTTTGTTTGTTTGTTTCTGATAGAAAGGGACGAACGGGAATTGTTCCTTGGAATGTAATTCGACACGTCAAGTGATTATGTGGTATGATAAAAACATTCTTTTCTTGATAAAATGGGACAAACGGAATTCGTTCCTTTATATGTAATAATTGTATTGTTAGTACTTTGAAAAAGGGTTCCGTGTGGAAATCCTTTCTCTCAATGTAAATAGTCATAGTGTTAATCAAAGACAATATGTTATTGTCCTTTTGTAATGCACCCACTGTATTGAAACTTTGTAGATTCTGTTATGGGTATTTTTTGCCCCAAGTTCCAGTGACATGTATTATATGAAGAGTGACGTCAACATGGGAGACATCGCAGTAGATGAGTCAAGGAAGCCATCTGCAAGCTAAAGAATGGCAAAGTTCCAGGAGAAGAGGGTGTAGGCCCCGAGATGTTGAAGGCAGAAGAACAGGAGACACCTCTTATCCTCCAACGCATCCTGCAGGATATATGGAACCAGGAGACAACCCCAGTTGACTGGAGAACTGGTACCATCATCAAATTGCCGAAGAAAGGAGACCTAGGAGAATGCAACAATTGGGGAGGCATCACCTACTATCACTAACCAGCAAAGTCTTCAGCTGCATCTTACTGCAGCGCATAAAGACAGCGGTAGATGCCCTACTTCGCCAAGAGCAGGTAGGCTTTAGAAAGGGAGATCATGCATTGATCACATTTTTGTCTTACGCCAGATCCTCGAGCAGTCCCATGGATGGAATAGCCACTTTACGTGGTTTTCATCGATTTCGAAAAAGCCTTTGACAGTTTGCACCGTGCTTCTCTCTGGAAGATCCTGTGACACTACGGCATTCCCCAGAAACTGGTCAACATCATCCAGTCCCTGTATGAGAGCTTTGAATGTCGCATCATCCACAACAACCAGCTGATGGAACCATTCAAGATGGACAACGGAGTGAAACAAGGCTGCATACTGTTGCCGATCCTCTTCTCCCTGGCCATCGACTGGTTGATGCGAAACATCACCCAAGGAAAGCAACAGGGAATCTGGTGGACGTTGACCTCAGTCTTGGAGGACATTGACTACACGGACGACCTGGGACTGCTGTCACACAAGCATCAGGACGCCCAGCAGAAGACAGAAAGCCTCAGCGAGATAGCAAGCACCATCGGGCTGATTGTCAACGAGAGGAAGACGCAGGCATGAGAAAAAAAATGCCACAAACAACAACCCCATCACCGCTAACGGCAAACCACTTGATAATGTTCAGGAATTTGTATACCTGGGCAGCAAGATGACCACAGACGGCGACTGCAACCAGGAGATCAACGCCAGAATTAGCAAAGCCAACCAAGCCTTCGCAATACTCAGGCCCATCTGGAGATCCACCGTCCTCAACATCCAAACGAAGATTCGACTCTTCAAGAGCAATGTCCTCAGCGTCGTCCTGTATGGCTGAGAGTGCTGGAAGACGACCGTCGCCATTGAGAAAAAGCTGGAAGTGTTCCAGAACAAGTGTCTGCGACGTATCGTCAGGATCTTCTGGCCGAACATCATCTCAAACGAAGAACTGAGGACTAGAACAAGTCTCTACAATACAAGACACCATCCAGGCGCGTCGATGGAGATGGCTAGAGCATGTCTATCGCATGCCACTCAGCTCACTCCCCAGAACAGCCCTGCGCTGGACCCCCAAGATAAAAGAAAACGGGGACGACCAAAGGAAACCTGGAGCAGGACAATAGAAAGAGAGCTGAAAGACAAAGGACTGACTCTAAACACAGCCCCCAGAGCAGCCGCCCACAGAGCCAGATGGAGATCTTTTGCCGTAGCCTTAAGTTCCAGCAGGCACGGAGAGGACTGAAGAAGAGTGACTGTTAGTTACAAACAAGAACGATGAATGTGTTGAAAGTAGGCTAGATAATCAACGTAGCTATCAGGTCCCCCGGGTGCCGATGAAGCCTTGGGTCCGACCTGGAACGGACTGCCATCTGGGTATGGGGTGCATCCTGGGGTGCCCAGCCCCTGTCTCAACCCTACCAGAGTATTGAAACGGCTGACCGAGGGTCAGTAGACGTCACGTGTGTACTGCCAACCGGTGTGGGTGCAGCATGAACGCAGCCGCCATCTCTGCCCCGTGTGGGAGGCGTTGAAAGCCTGTCCATGAGGTCAGCAACAAGTTGGAGTGTGAAAGGGCTTTAGAGTTCTTCGGGACGACGACTTGTGTTTTTCCTGGTGTGCGGGAGCCCCTGGAAGGACTCCACGAACCTACCTCCATGACCGGTTTTGTTTCCGTCGTGTCGAGGTGTGTTCTGGTGTGTGAGAGCTCCTGGAAGGACTCTACGAGTGAGTGGAAAACATATGTCATTGTGACAATTTAGTGCCTAGTGATATCGTGCGCCCTCTGGTGGTGCTGAGAGTATATTGATGGTTTGCTTATTACTTTATGCTGTGCTGGTTCATGCTCATTAGGTATTATTATTTGCTTTTATCTGATGGTTCAGGCAGCGAACAGAAAAAAAAGTGGTAACTTAACTTGTTGCCTGACAATCTATGTTTGTGTTGTGTGGGTGTGTGTAGGTAAAAGTCGTCCACGCATCCAAACTTCAGCTGAAAATCGGACAGCAAAACACGCTCTGCTCACCATCTGTTACAGAGAAGTTATACACATAGTGTCACTGCAATTACATGCCAACAGATTCCAAAACAAGTGATGAAATAGAGGAGTATGTATATATTTACAGCAAACAATAAATAAAACATATGACTAACAGCATGCAGAATGCCCTGCTGCCCCCCGAAAGTATGAATGAGCATGCCAGCAACTTGACGACCACCGTGGACAGCCATATGCAAACTGTGACATTAAACACGTCCCTGCAGGATGGATGTCTCACACTGGAGCTCAGTGAAATGGAGTACATACCTTGGGACAATCCTGACAATATCATCAGTGCAGAGGAAGAAAAGATCACTCGTAGAGTGATAAGCTTTGTTCTGGTGTTCCTGTTTCTGATTGGAGGACCAGGAAACGTCATCAACATGGCGGTGTTCTTTAAGCAGGTCTAAAGGACCGTGTCAACCTGTGTCTCTTTGCTTTGTCTCTGGCTGACGAAGTACACTTGATTGGCGTGATGTGTCGTCATGCTGAGCATGTGCATTTGCAGTTTACCACCAAAGAACTTTACGGTCCTATGATTACTTTTATGGCCAACAACTATTTGTCAGTATTACTTTGCTTTCTTTATATTTCTTCCGTCATGACTGCCATCATTGCCAGTGAGCGATGTTATTGTGTCTTAAGGCCTCTCAAATATCAAGCGCTGATGCGCACTAGAACAATGGCTGTCATTATCATTGTTATCTACATCACAGTTGTTGGTCTGTATTTCATAGTGGCTTTCCGCTTTTATGTCGGATGTGTGAAAGATCCAGTAACAGGTGTAGCAGTCAAGGCACCTACCATGCGAGAAACTTACAGAGCCAACAAAGAGCTTGTTGACAGTATGGACAGCTTTGTGTTCGGACTTGCTTTGCCTTGTGTCGTTATGATTGTGATAATAACAGCAACAGTAATCACCATTGTTAAACTTCGTAAGATTGTGACATGGCGTGCTGAACATCCTCAGCAATCTCTCCCCGTGAAGTGGCCCTCACCAAGATGTTGGTTGGCACTTCTGTTTTGTTTATCATCTGTTTTTTCCCTTTTGCTGTGACTCGCTTTAGTTGGCTGTTTTTGCCAGAATTCAATGCCGGACGACGTAATCATAATTTGTATTTCGCTCTCCTGTGGATCAATCTAATGTTGACATACATCAACTCCTGCCTCAACATCATTGTGTATTATGTCATGGGATCTCGTTACAGAGAAACGTTCTGGAAATTATTTGGAAAGAAAGTGGTGTCAGAAATGAAGCATAGAAAATGACATAAACGAACAAATGGTATACATATGATCACAGAAGTCACTTCACAGTACTGACAATCTTGTTTGTATCTTTTTATATCCTGTCGAGTGGAAGATAAAACAAACTACTCTCTCTCTCTCTCTCTCTCTCTCTCTCTCTCTCTCTCTCTCTCTCTCTCTCTCTCTCTCTCTCTCTCAGAGAGCAGCCAAATCACAGGCAGACGCACATATTCTATCCAGGGATAAAAATCACCTGATGTGAGCAATCACTGTCGGTATACAAATCCCAACAGGTTGCATGACAGCATGAACACAAGTATAGTGATAATGATAATTAATATGATACCAATAACATGGTGATCATGATGATTATGATGAGGATGAGGATGATGATAGTAGTAGTAGTAGTAGTAGTAGTAGTAGTATAGTAGTAGTAGTAGTAGTAGTAGTAGTAGTAGTAGTAGTAGAAAAAATAGTAATACTACTATTGTTGTTGTTGTTGCTGCTGCTGCTGCTACTACTACTACTACTACTACTACTACTACTACTACTACTACTACTGATAATCATCATCATCATCATCATCATCATCATCATCATCATCATCATCATCATCCTACCAAGAGGGACAACAAAACCGCAACAGCAAACTAATTGTTATCGAATCAGAACGACTATGTAAGCATTTAACCTGTTTTAATGAACAACAAGTTGAGTATGCACACTGTGCTGGATTTTTTTTTCCACATAACTTGAGACCGGGAAGATATTATGGGCGTCAGCCAATAAGAATTATCTCCAGTTGAAACATAACACATCAGAATATGTATGTATATAATGCAACTAATATCAAAAGTGGGTCATCTGACATTTTGCCTGAATACCACATCTGTGCCCACTTCCTCCTTCCTGCTTGGCATGTTGCTATGCTCTACCCTACAGAAATAGAGGTGTACGAGCACGCAGAGAGAGAGAGAGAGAGAGAGAGAGAGAGAGAGAGAGAGAGAGAGAGAGAGAGAGAGAGAGAGAGAGAGAGAGACAGAGAGAGAGAGACAGACAGACAGACAGATAGACAGACAGACAGACTGACAGACAGACACACAGTGAGAGAGAGAGAGAGAGAGAGAGAGAGAGAGAGAGAGAGAGAGAGAGAGAGAGAAGAGAGAGAGAGAGAGAGTTTGAGGAACAAAATAAATGAACAAGGAAACAAAGATTGAATGATATCTGTTGCTGTCGTGGTGGTGGAGGTGACGGTGGTGGTAGGTTACGATCCCAATAATAAGGGGACGATAAATATACATGAAGTTCAGAGAGTTTAAAGCCTAAAGATGCCTTGTTGCTGGAATCATTTATACCTAACGTTGCAGCGTGGGATTGTATCAATGTCGAGCAGTAGAATACCCATGATTCTACACACTGTTACTGTTACACCTCTTTATTGTTATAAATTAGTCGGTGATGACAACAGTTCGTTGGGTCAACCTGGTCCCTGTAGCAATGAATTGAGGCTGCAACTTGCCACGCACAAGAGCAAAGGCACCTTTATGGATCAGCAACATGGCATCAAGCTGGATTTCAGACACTCCTTTCCACATTCAGAAACACCTCTAGCCCTTTGCACAGTTAAAACAAGTATAGATTAACCGCCCGGTAAATGCTTCCCTTTGATTGCAGTATCAGTTCTTCTTTCTTCGTTATGACTGCTGTGCTCATTTCTAGCGACCAGTGTCATTAAAAGACCCCATCATCCTCTGCACACACGTCCCACGTGACTGGTGGTACCACGCTGGCAAAAAGGGTGAAGGTGACTTACAGCTGCCAATTGAGAGAGCCTCTTAGCTTCCTTTATTTTGAAAACAAAGGTGGGAGCTTTCCAGCCACACTCCCCAGGGTGAAACTATCGACTCCAAAAGTGACAGCCAGGTCGAACACAACTTCCTGATATCACCTGATATGTATATGCTCCACTGAAGGTTTACAGTTGGTTTACTCTTCTCTTACCAGTCTTTTAACGCTGTAGTATTTGCTCCATGTGCATGGAAACTGCATAAATGGGATTTAACGTACACTGATCGAACGATTAATGAGAGACTTTGCGTCACAAAGATTCTTGCCAAATTTTTGTCGCAGTCCACATCACTGCCCACACAGCCATTAGACTGGTTCCGAATGCTTTTGCTGATTAAAGTGTCAGTGGTTTGTTGTTGTTTGCTGTTG
>JADBJO010017960.1:0-36401 GCA_016801955.1 Conus betulinus | reverse complement strand
AGTGGGAAGTAAATGGGCCAGGACCATATCATGGGACGTGCCATGGGGCCGTCAAAGCAGAGGGGGGGGGCGCGGTGGGGAGGTTGCGGCACTCCACCTGTTATGGCGATGAAGTTGGGGGGAAACCGCCCCCGACCCTGATGGCAGGTAGTAAAATTGGAGGGGTGACAGACGGAGCGGGTGGGGGGGGGGGGCTGGGGGCAAGGGGGAGGGACAAGCCTGCATGAGGCAGTACAGGTTGGGACAAAAAAAGAACTGTGGCTGCTCACGATGACCATGATTCAAGGAGGATGCAATGTCTTGAAGTAAGATGGACCTCTGGAAGAAGGAAAACCGTCATTTACATCACGTCATTATTTTCTACACAATTTTTTCCAGAGACATTCAATGTCAAACTGATCATTTTCCCCACTTTATTTGTTGATTACATTCTAAGATGTGAAGGAGATGGAGACAAGGAGAGGGGAGGGGGGAATAACGGGAAAAAAAAAATCATTCAACATCATCACTTTGCCTTTTTTCAAAAAAAAAAAAAAAAAATTTCACTGAGCATCATCAGTTCGGTTTGTTTGTTTTTTTCAACTAAATGTTCCATGTGGTATTACTCCTGTAAGAGTTCCCCCGCCATCATATCAATCTGTGGAGATACAAACCTTCCGTCTCTGAATGTAACACATATTCCTACTCCCTGAAAAATATGGGGAGTGGAAGCACAATGAACGGTGGCCTGTATCTCGTGTCAGCACAAACAAGAACAATAAGAAAGTTAACTCAAATATTCAAGAAATGTGATTCCTTGTCATGTCTAGCAGATGAAAAACACAGATCTAGTTGGCAATCCTTTCACTGACAATGGGTGTGAGAAGACCTTTGACAATCAGTGTGAAAAGAAACCTTTTGTTCCCAGACCTCCTATGCCTAAATGCTGTTTGCATGCATAGCTCAAGTATAATAAAACAATGTGCACTTATACCTCTTTGCTCAAATTTCAGAATGTGATCTTGAGCAGTGAAAGGTACTAAACCTGTGATTTTTCTTTTGAGTGGAACACTACCAATGCCACTCACTTCAGGCACTAACACAGCTTGGTTTGTCCTGCTGCAGCCTCAGCACCACAGTTCACAAGAAGCAAGCATTATCAGATTGCCGTGAGGCAACCTACCAGAGTAGACACTGTACTGCTGCTGGTCACTTAAGTGGTTACTTTCCTGCATATCCTAGCTGTGCTGAACATGACAGTGGTGCAAACCATGCCACCAACAATCAAAGGGAGGGAATACACTCAGAGTAAGGCCTGCAAAGAAACATCATTTTTTTTTTTTTTTTGAGGGGGAAGTGGGGGGTGGGGGTGGGGGAGGGGGGGGGGGGGGGGGGGAGATGCCTTGGACGGGTGGGGGGGGGGGGTGGGGGAGAAATATAGCCATGGAATTGAGGCAGGGGAAGGAAGGGTGAGCATGAAGGGTGGGATGGGGGGATGGGAAGAAGAAGAGGGAAGGAGTTCTTTAATGGAAACAATGACCTGAAATAAGGTCATTGTTTACCCTGTCCCCCATCCCCTCCCCTCATATCTATGTACTGATTATCTTTCTCTTTGCCCTCGCACACAACCACACACTCATACACACACACACATCTGAACAGGTCTGACATGAATCACTGTGTATGCCGAGGCGCGCACACACACACACACACACACACACACACACATCTGAACAGGTCTGACATGACATTGTGTGTGTGTGTGTGTGTGTGTGTGTGTGTGTGTGTGTGTGTGTCTGTGCATGTGTCTGTGTGTGCTGTGTGTGTGTGTGTCCAAGTGTGTATGCAAAACGTCACAGCATATTGCAGTTGCCTAGTGCTCAGCCCGGTGACCTCACCTTTCCTCGCGGGAGATGTCCACACCGATGCTGGGGGCAGAGGCCATGTTGGATTTGATGGTCTGTCCTAGATTCCGCATCACCAGCTTCACTGCCTGGCCTGCTGTCACCACGTAGCTGTCACACACAATCCACTTCTGTCACATGTGTACTG
Organism: Conus betulinus; assembly: GCA_016801955.1. NCBI lineage: Eukaryota > Metazoa > Mollusca > Gastropoda > Neogastropoda > Conidae > Conus > Conus betulinus. The sequence goes on along the minus strand of JADBJO010017960.1, from coordinate 34,370 downwards.
AACATCAGCCCTTGGACAGTGTTGGTCCATGACAAGGTTTCCTGGACATGCACGACTGCAGGGAAAGATAGCCCTGTGGATAAAGCCCTTGCTCAGGATACCTGGGAACCCTGGGTCTGTGGTTTCAGGCTTGTACCGAGTAGTGCTCCAGACCTAAAGTAGTCACCAAGCTAGTGTTTCCAAATGTATCAATAAACCAAGGTCTCTATCCACTCAGGCACAGTGTCCTAGACTATCATTATAAAATTTGGCACAGAGGCAGAACATGTCAGAAGTATTGCACATGCCAAGTTTTATGTATCTAGCTTATGTGGAAAACAAGGTTATTACACATTAGTGTACATTCGCCCTTCATATCTCAAGAAAACAGAATTTCTAAGAGGTTTCAGATGTACAGTGTTCTATTCCAATGATCAAAGAATGCAGCCATCACAAAAGTTATTATCTGAACTTGAAAATCTATTCTCACCACTCATTCAAAAAAGGCGAATTTTTTTTTTCTTTGGTTTGGTGACATCATCACATGCAGCTTGAAAACCATTTGAGATACAATGTTCTTGTGGTTGTAGTTGCACTCAGCAGCCATTTTTACATAAGTATGCAAACTTTGGGTGTGAATATATTGATGGGAAGTGTGTCAAAGCTGTGCTCAGAAAACGTGCGTCCTTGAAAAATAAACGTTTTGAGAAAATTGAGTTTGAAGTTTGATCTTGTATTTTCTGATGGTCCAAGACATCAACAAGGTAAGATTTTATAAAAATTATCTTCTTTTTTACACTGTTTGTTCATAGAATATGAGGTAATATAACAAAAAGGAGGAAAGAAGTAATATTTCTGGCCTTCAAAACCGTCCTGCGCCATAAAACCTGTTCTTGCTGTTCTTGCCGTTCTTGACGACGAATTGTGTCTAGGGTTTGCCTTCTCTTCTTTTCTTTGATGGAGGCTTTTCTGGTTGCTGACTGGACCCTGGATACATCTTCTTTCTCTGCATACTCCACTGCAGTCTTTGATGCCCTCAGTTCAAGCTCCAAGAATGTCCAGCAAAGCAGAGGAGCCCGTGTTGAACTTCTGAACCGCAACTGCCAAGGCTGTGTCCGCAGTGTTGAAATTGGCCCATCTTTCTTTTGGGCAAAAATTCTTCAAAGGAGTGAGTGGAAACTTTCACTGGAAATTTCTGTTTTCCCACTCAGGCGCCTTTGGAGCAACTGGGGATTGCCAAGACTTTTGTAGTGCCCGTCTTCTGGGAGGCCCAGTCATTGCAGATGTTGCCCCACTCCACACAGGACACCTCCATCAAAACTGACGACCCCATTCAGAAGTCAGGTCCCCCCCACTCGTATGATCAGCATCTGAAAATGTAATAGTTCCCTCAGAAATTCTGTCAGAAATGTGGAGTGTGACTGACTGACTGACTGACCGACTGTGTGTGTGTGTGTGTGTGTGTGTGTGTGTGTGTGTGTGTGTGTGTGTGTGTGTGCTCATTTGTGTGTAAAAGAAATCTCAAATTACCCTAGAAATTGTGCAGTGTGTGTGTGTGTGTGTGTGTGTGTGTGAAATCTCAAATTACCCCAGAAATTGTGTAGTGTGTGTGTGTGTGTGTGTGTGTGTGTGTGTGTGTGTGTTAGATTGAATCCATGAATGTACACATTTGCACATGTATTTTCTCTCTCTCTCTCTCTCTCTCTCTCTCCCTCCCCCCCCCCCCCCCTCTCTCTCTCTCTGCTGGAATAAAATGTCATTCTCTCTCTCTCTCTCTCTCTCTCTCTCTCTCTCTGAAAAAAAAAAAAAAAAACCACCACCACCAGGAATCAAATAAACTCAAATAACTCACGGATTCATTGCATGAAGGGCAGTGTAGTTCAGAAATGATCGTCTGCAGTTTCGCGATGTTTGCGATCTCGTTCGGTTGATCCGGTCACACCTTCTTCCTCCATCCCCATTTCTCTGCCTTTGAAGTCTCCATGCCCGAATCACTTGACTCCTCCAATTTTCTTTTCCGGCTACTAAAATACGGCATCTTTCGGAATGAAGCACTTCTGGCACTTGAAGGCTCCGTTTTCGATGTTGATGGCATGGGTGATCGGAATCTTTGACAAGGTGTGGATGGAACAGGACTGGAGATCGTGTTTGGCTGGGCACACTGATCGCATTTGTCTCCGGTTTACAGCCTTTTGTGCAGTTTTCTTCCCCTTTTCCGTTTTCCAAGCTTATGGATGGTTCAAAAGTTTCCTTTCCTCAGACTAGGCATTTCGATCGCTCCAATATAACGCTCAGTAAATAAAATAATGCAACATCGGCTGTGAACTGAGCAGACTTTTTCAGCAGACGCCAATTCAAAGATGGCTGCTTGCAGCCAATGGTTAGGCTCAGATAGGTCACATGACCAAACAATCCGGGCAGCCGGAAGTAGGTCAGAAAATAATGGGAGCCAATGAAAAGGCTCAAACTAAATCAGCCAATCATTGCAGCGGGATTGGCAGCTCAGTGACCTTCTTTTCTGCGGTACTACACACACACCATAGGAATTTTCCATTGATAAACAGCACCAAGGTCAAGGCCGTTTCTTCCTCTCCAGTTTAGTAGGTCACAAGCCTACTTTCATGGTGTGATAGTGGCGGCCTGCGCGATCGAAAGTAGGCAATTTTTTTCGACTTGTTGTTTGTCAATTTTTTCGCGCACCCCCACTCAACAAAACACATTAATTCACACATTTTGAGCAATCATTCATGCAAAACAGACTCATGTATGGTTTCTTGATGCTTTATTCTTGCAAAATCAACAACAATCTCAGAACACGTTTTTTTAGCGATTTTTTGGTAAAAATTCTCCCACTAAATAATCTTCACATTTGTCTTTCACAACATTCTGATATTCAAAATCTGAAACCTTCTTTTTTTTTTTTTTTTTTTTGCACAACCACAAGAAAGCCATAAAATGAACAGTGGTCTCATTATACATTACACTTGTGACCAGGCGTCTTTCTCAAGGGTCATCTGATCGAGAGATGCGTGATTTAATTTCACTTCGATACAAACTTTATCAGGCCAGGACGTATACATCACAAAACCATATTTCCAAGATACCTCAATTATTTTTATGATTATTGGCATAGGGGGACCCATAGGAGAGGCAAACACAACTGTGCCCAGTCTCAACACAACCCACAAACCTCGTAACAAAAAATATCAGACCCACAGGAGAGGCAAACACAACTGTGCCCAGTCTCAACACAACCCACAACCTCGTAACAAAAAAAATATCAGCCAGATGTGAAAGTAGAGACATAATAATATATTCTCTCTCTTCTACAGCTGTATCACATGCATTATGCATGCTTTTTGGACATATTTCTGAAAAGATCAAATCTGAATTGCAGACATACTGTCAACATTGACCTGATCATCCATCTGTTGGATCTGGTTTAATACTGAGCAGACTTAAGCCTTACACAGGTTATTTAACAATGTACTATTAAGTATGTTGTCTGTTGAATTAACAGAAGGAAAGTTAAAAAAAAATAGTAACATTTGTATATTATGCATAACTTTTCAACAGTTAGTATTTGAACATGACATGCAGAATAAAATTGTTAGTAACTGAATAAAGAATAATGTAAAAACACAGCTGGTGTGCTTACGAGTGTTTGATTATGTGCTTACTTGTCTAGAATGTGAAAATCACACGGGTGAAAACAGGTGGCACATCCTGGTTGTCATTCTCAAGAGCTTGTTCACTAATAATCCAGTCCATGATGTTCCACAGTATCCAGAAATAAGTTACAGCCTTTTTCAAGGAAAGTCAGTGTGGATTATACCGGTCTTCCATACAGGTAATCAGGAAAGAATGAATAAGGTACAGTTCAGTTTTCTCATTGAAATCATGTGCTGGTAACACAAAACACACAAAAATGGTGACTATCAACAAATGTAATGGTTAGCCCACACTGCTGTCGTTTACGTTTGAAAGGTTTAGGATTCATCTGGAAGCACTACACTGAGTTCTTCTTCTCCACTGCATGGCATGTTGAGATTCCCCTTCACCCTTAGGCACTCATCCAGTCACTGTCCATGTCAATCTCAAAATCACGATTACATGGTACTTGAACTAAATCAAAACTATCATCACCACACACCCAGTTCATTCAAAATGTCCATAACTTCTTCTTCACCTGATTTTTCCACAACAGCATCAGCAAAACCATCGTCAAAGAAGTTCCTAATTCTATCATGTTCTCCTGTGGGCGCTGCCATTGTTGTTTGCCAGACAATTCAAGCTGTGCTATGCATTATAAGCTGCTACTAACTATAAACTAAGCTAAAATGCTGAAAATCCATGTTCTGGAGCTCGTTCAATCATTTATGCAAGTTAGTTTGTCAATGAGCCGTAGTTTTGCATCTGTGTGTGTCGCTGAAGCTAGGTTCACAAGGCTAACCCTAGAGAGCAACTTATATCGTAACAACTAGTGATGGCCATGACATAGTGGCGCGACTTGCGTCACAACAACCAGCATAAGGGTTAAAACTAAAACATTTCAATCTTGCAGGTCAGGTCCAAAACAATGCCAAGGCAACTTGCATACCACACATCTGCCTTTTCCCAAAGCCTCCTGTCACTCACCTGTCATACTTGCTGCTGAGGAGTTCTTTCAGCTGTGGCAACAGTACTGTACAGAGGTCCAGGCTCCACAAAGAGCTGCAACACAAATATTGTTCACAGCATGGGAACAGGTTGCTGGATACCACAAAAGGAATGCAAAGGAATATACAGAACCATAGACCATGTTTGAGATCAGACTGCATGTTCACAACTTACCTGTACGGGCATCAGATCACCTGACAAACAGACCAGACCAGAGGTCACTCTGGAGACTTCAGACCAATGTCCTGCATCCTGGATCCACCTCTGATCCAGATCTGCATCCAACATGACATATTCGCCCGCGGGTCACCTTCCATGTGTCCACCAAGTGTCTGTATTGCTGGTTCAATAGTTTTAGCACAGAGCCTGGATCTGCCTTTTGATCCAATCTGTACCACAAATCAACACCAAACTGACTGGGTTTGTCACACAGCTCCATGGCACCTGTCCACCTAGTGCGTTTAAATGGGCTCCGTAGTTTTCACTTTGTCTTGCTGACAGAGAAACCAGCCAACAGATCCAGGTAATAACAGAACCTCAACGCTGTCAGGGTTCTGAACCATGGGGAAGAGAAACAAATGAAGTCTGAATGATCCAGTTTTACATTTCTGACTTCTCTTCCAATACAGAGCACAGTGAAAAGCAGAGGGGACATTATTCAAAGTAAGCACAATTTCTTGCCATATGAGAACGGATTTTGGATCTGCTCTATACCAAAGCAGAAATTTCATATTGTGTAAGACAGCTCCTGTGTCCTAATGTATGTTGCCAATGAATGATCAACATACAGCTCTGGAGAGATTACAGTTGTTAATTGTGACAAACAAATGAACAAGCAAGCAAGCTTACCAGCTGTTTTTGGATTGTCTCGAAGCATTACAAGTGCAAGTTTGTGTTTGTTCTTTTATCCAATGACAACTGCTAAGTTTTACACCAGCATAAACTAGCACTTTCATCTGATCTTCATCTAAGAAGGTCCTTTAACATTCATAAAATATGTTCTAGAAAAAATAAATTTCCAGTATAATGTGTAGCAGAAGGATGAAAAGCACAAATTTCAAAAACTGTGCATCAATTTGTAAAAAAAAAAAAAAAAAAAGAAAAAAAAACCACCACACCAAAAACAGTGCCCCATAATTTCAATACATCAGTCAAGATGAACTACAGAAGTGAAGAGACCTAATGAATAATGAACCCATGTCTTCAGGTTGAGTGAAGAGACCTAATGAATAATGAACCCACGTCTTCAGGTTGAGTGAAGAGACTTAATGAATAATGAACTCGCGTCTTCAGGTTGAGTGAAGAGACCTAATGAATAATGAACTCACGTCTTCAGGTTGAGCACATTGAGGATGTCCACCCAGCACCGCTGGGTCATTCATAGAGATGGCAGATTCTACAGCTGTCTGCAAAAGGACACACACCACAATTATACAACATCACAGTGCAGCACAGCAGCAAAATGGCAGATTTTATAGCTGTCTGCAAGAGGACACACACCACAATTATGAACCATCACTTGAGCACAGCAGCAAAATGATAGAATCTGTTCCTGTCTGCAAGAGGATACACACCATAATCATACACCATCACAATATGGCATAGCAGAGAAATAATATGGTCGGTCAGCTGTAAGGCTGGTGATCAATCATTACTATAGCTAGCAAGCAGACATGCTGTGGTTGTTATTAATCCAAATCATTCTTTTCTCTTTAAGCCTCCGTCTGTTTTCTCAATGAAGCTTCTACCCTCCCCAAACCTTCCCTCTTTTCTGATAATGTTAAATTTCTAATTCACATTTACGGAGCAAAATTTGACTTTTTGCGGTAGGTTCACTAATTTGATCAGTGTTCATTTATTTGTACAGATATCTCTTAGATTTTTGGCATGTTTTTTTTCTTATACCCAGGGCTATAATATCTGCAAATAATATTTGATTTTGTTCATTATGAGTATAATAAATAATCTTATAATTCAACTTTTTAAAAAAAAATCATATTTTGCAAGCATACAAAACCCCCCACAGCAGCAAAACAAAAAAAACATACAAAACCAGTAAAAAGTGGTTTTAGTGTTTACTGAACACCTGTGTAAATATTTGGTAGTGAATTTACAACCCACAATTGTTGATTTATATGATAAATTTATGCATTTCTGGGGTACAGTACAATCCAGGTATCAAGGGACACAATTTTGTTTTCTTAGGTAGGCTCACTGATATGCCCACTGCTCTTTCAATTCTTGACATATATCTTAGATACTTGGGAAATTTTCTTGTTATATCCTTGGCTACAGCCAGACATCACAATAGTTTGATTTTGTTTGTAATGAGTAGACCAAAAATATACATAATGATGAATGTTTTGTTTGAAAACAGACACTTTCAGAACATAAACAAAACTATAGCACTAAAATCACAATGAAATACCACAAAAACTGGTGTTAGTATCCTTTGAACTTCAGGACCAACATCTATATTCACAATAAAGCTTGACAATACATAAAATGTTTAGCAACCCATATCATAGGGGGCACTCCAGCCCAGGTAATGCGGGAAAGAAGATGGGAAACTGCACATTATCCACAGCATCAGTCTGCACATCTTGCAAGCCTCTTGGGAATTTGTCTTGTTTAGCAGAGATGAACTAACAATAACAACACTAAGTGTAACTTCCAATTATTGTCAGTTTTCTTTCACACATGTGGTTTGGTTCACTCATGAACTAAGTGCGATTGATAAAAAGTCATCACCACAGAAGGTAATAAGTAAAACATTGCAAAAAACCACACACACCAAAAAAAAAAAAAAAAAAAAAAAAAAAAAAAAAAAAAAAAAAAAAAAAAAAAGAAAAGAGACTGCTAAAGATAGGACTGAGCTACAAAAGGCCACACCACAGATGATGAAAGCACACTAACAACTGAAAAATAAAACGGTGTCGCAGAGAATACACCACACCACCACAGAACCTATGGACAGAAGGATCAGGATCCCACACTACTGTCAATAAATGCCAGTTATAGTTGACTGACTGACATACATTTGGGTACACACACACACACACACACACACACACACACACACACACACACACACACACACACACACACACACACACACACACACACACACACACACACACACACACATTACACAAGCACCACATTCAAACACACACACACACACACACACACACACACACACACACACACACACAGAGCACACATGCAAAAGCACCACCCACACACCCACACCACACAAACACTACACAAACACACACACACACACACACACACACACACACACACACACACACACACACACACACACACACACACAATGTATACCCACACCATGCACAAGCACTGCTCTCATTCTCTCTCTCTCTCTCTCTCTCTCTCTCTCACACACACACACACACACACACACACACACACTGTGCACAAGCACCATATTCAAACACACACACACACACACACACACACACACACACACACACACACACACACACACACACACACACACCATTGAAATTATCAATGTTCACCTTGAAATACCAATGGATCACCTTGAAAACCCGTGAAAAAAAGGAGAGATTGGGCAATCAGCACTGGCCTCTGTCCATTCTGAAACAAGTTTAGACTGACGAGTGCCACACCCTCTTCCTCTGCCACGCCCCCTCACACTGGACCCTCGCCATTGTCCTGAACCCCCTCCCTTCCTCGACTCTCCTCCCGACCTCTCACGAAAGGAGGGAGGAAGGCAGTCGACGTAGACGGAATCGGCTCGTTTCTCTCCGATTCGGGCCCACTTGCGCCGGTATCGCTCGGTTTGAAGTCGAGGATCAGCTTCGTCATCAATACCAATCTCCGATAGCAAAGGGTGGTGTGTGATTGTGATCGCTTTATTCCTCCTCCTCCGAATCGCTTCGTTCCACTTCTCTGAAGTCTTCGTCATCGTTTTCACGGTCTCGGATAACTTCTTGAAGCACTTCAAGAGCCATTAGATCGTTTGAAAACGGCACGCGCGCCTGATCGAACTGCTGCTCGACTCGCTATCTTGAACCGAAAAATGACTCAGCCGAACTTTGCCGAAGTTATCGTCCGAGCGGACGCGAGCCGGTCAGTCAGCGACCCGCGAAAGGGAAGAAACCGTCCTTTAGGGTCCCTACTACCGTTTAAACCATTTTTTCTCCTTGCCTCCCTTTTTTAAATCGCCGAATTTTGATGATGAAATTACCTCGAACGCCGTTCATTTCCTGACTTGTTTCGAAAAATATCATGACATATTTGTCCTTTAGTTCTCCTCAATCTTGTCTAGAAAAAGAAATCAAAACAAAACATAAAAACCAACACGCATAAAAAAAAATCTTACCTTAATACTACCAGATGTCCACATGGCACGTATGATTTGAAGATTGCGACTGCGCCCGGATAATACTGTCACCATGAGGTTGTGTCCCTTGTTGACCAACTCCTCCAATTCACCTTCTGACACAGCTCCAGGGGACCGTGCAGCTTGCTGCTTCTGTAACACGCACATGAAGCATCTATCTGGAGTGCTGCCATGTGCAACTAAGGCACACATACTCAGTGGATGGTTTCATCATATGTATTGGACCTTAAAAGTCTTCTGTACTGCTGACCTTAAAAGTCTTCTGTACTGCTGGCCCAGGTTTACTGTACAGTGGAAGCTGTCACAAGGACAGTCCAGAGTCAATACCACTTTCATTTCTCTTTCTCTTTCTCCCTTACTATTCAAAACCAATGCTGCCATTTGACTCACAGTTAATAATCAGAAATCTAAATTACACTTTCATCTTCCATCTCTAAGGACACTATTCTTTCATCCCTGCGTTCTGCATTATCTAAAAGGTTAAAAAAAAACAAAAACAAAAAAAAACCACACATCCTCAAAATCTTTGAAGCGGGTTCTCTGGAAGAGAAACTCCTTTCTGTCAAAAAAACAACCCTATATGAAAAGAAATTCTAATCCAACACATGAAACTGCAAAACTGGAAGCTTAAACCACAGAGCATTCAGGTTATTAATTGAGCTGCAGGATGAATCTGCCACTGGCCATAAAGAAGCTGAGCAAAAACAAATGAAATGACAAATTGAGAGAGAAGAAGAGGAAGTGAGGAGGGGTGGAAGAATCGCCAGAACAAGATCTGCCATTTCCATCTCTCAAACACAAAACCACATACAGGCAGGAAATCTTCAGCATTGATTCCCCCTGCATCATTTTGGCGTGGCGAGCGTTTCTGTGCAGGTGGAGGAGACCTCTCCACAGGTCGAAGGGGTCGGTTGTTTTGACTGGCTGGCTCTGGTTTCGTTCTGCTGCTGCCCGCTGATGTCCTTGCCGAGGGTCTGGGGCTGGGCAACACAAATAACAATGACATTCAGATACTCAAACATTTTCCTCTTTACTGCACAAAATAGTGCGCTTTGTCACAGGCCACAAAATTCTTTTTTTTTTGTGTGTGTGTTTCTTTTCATGAATCCAATTCATATTCAGTGCTGTTCTAATTCTGGACTTAATTTTCCTGCTTAGTGACCATGCAACAGTGGTGAGCTGAAACTGTGGGACAAATCTTGCTTGCCTGAACATGATAACCTGTCCAGTCAGTTGTTAACATTTTAGTGACAGCGTTCTGATCCTCCCAGCTATCAACGTCAGCAGGGTTAGGTGAGCGGTAATCTGTAACTGGCCCCATTAATGTGACTTTAAGACTGTGCAAAATTTTTTTTTTTTACTTTTCTTATTGGTAACTGCTTCTGGATTAATAAAAAAAATCTATTTGCCAAATTGGTCAGCTTTCCTTACAGTGTGGCAGATGCTTCAGAAACAACATGCTGGGCCAGACAATGTGCCCAGTCCTTCGTTTGTATGGACAGGGAGCTTGGTAAAAAAAAAAACCCGCAACAATCTAATGCAGGAAAATAACCTTTCCTTCCTAGTGCTTTAGCATCTTTTGGTGACTGGGACACTGCACTGGCAATGGAGAAAAAAATTATTTTAGAAAGAACTGATTTCTGAATACAAGACTTTTTGAGGGACGACCACCACTGATGGATGGTATGAAAACTGTAAGCTCCAGTGCTCAAACCTTCTTAACAGCATCCATTGATATGATGAATTAGTTTTTCCCCTTGGTTTAGTGAAAGCCCAAGTGACAACTTCCTGTTTTTTTGTGTGCGTTTTTCTTAGTACAAGCCTGAACTGGGCAGACTTGTGGGGCTCCTTTGAACTAAAACATTTTCACAGGGGAGCTAACTTTGCATCTGTCTCCATCTGATGTATTGGTATGTGACAGACTGAGGCAGGTGGGGATAATTATGATGATTTATTTGTCAAAACTGTTTTATGAGTGGGATCTTGGGTAACATTTTCTTATTTTGAAACGCTTTTTCTAACAGACACAGCTTTCAGTACAAACGAACCAGCTGCAGTGGTGCAGCGGTTTAGCATGGACGATTACTGGCTGGGAGGTTATGAGTTCAATTCCCATACTGGTGGGATTTTTCGGCCATGACTGGCTTCTACATAGAGCTGAATTTGCTAGGAGCTCAACTGGGAAGACTGGAACCACACAATTGAACTCATCCACTTAAGTGATGTAGCTCTCAGAATGTTGTTCAAATTCTATGACCAACATTGCAGGTTTCTGTATCTCTAGGGCCTGGCTGACACCAAGCTACATCATAACATAAGCATACAGTTTAGCCCTGTGGAACTATAGTTCCTCTTCAAAACCCTCAATGATCAGCATTAGGAAAAAAACCAAAAAATGTTCAGCCCTTTTTGTGTGCCCTGCTCTCATGGTGATCTCAGTTTCGATTTCCTCTCAGCATCTATGCTCTAGGTAAGCCATGTCAAGGCCACTGTTGGCAAGTTCAAGGGGGCAGTCGGTAGACAGATGTGGTGCATCTCTGGAGGGGGATGCTTACTCATGCTGGCTATGAGACAAACTGTTTTTTGTCGTTGTTTATTCTTTGGCTCAGAACAGGTACCACCATCAAAGTGGCTAGTGCAGTGTCTTCTCTGGCTGACTGCCTCATGACGGCTAGTCACTGATTCTCCCTGTGCATTGTCGCAGCCACAGCTGTAACCAGATAAGCCACATTGTAACTGTAGATGGGAAGCTGGAATGGTCAGCATGGTGGGAAAGCCAATGAGGTGGCATACAGCAATAAACAAATAGAACTAAAAAACAAAAACAAAACAAAAAATACAGTACAAGCACACACATTCATTTTTTTTCCCATCCTAACAAAGAATCATTCACATAAAGATGAAGAGGTAAAACAAATACTTAGGAAAACTTTGGGGAAAATAGTTTGGAACAGGATCATGCAAGGTTCATACTACAAAATCATTTCAAAATTCCCAAATGCTTCTGAAATTTTTTACTTCTCTTTCACACAGAATCCTCAATCCCCCCTCCCCCCCTCCTAATTCTAACACTCCTATTCACCTACAAAAATAAACAGGACCATTTTAGCAAACAGAAGCGAATTACAACACCGTGCATTTCAACCAGCTTCAAAAATCAAAATCAGCCATACTGTAGCCCCTGCAAAAAAATTCACTGAAGACGTGAATCTGATCATCTGATATGAGGGCATAAGTTAAGCAGAAACAAAACACTTTAAAACTGTGTCAGTGATGACATCAAAGCAGTTGACTCGTTTGGCGACAGTGACAAGATAAGTAGTTCAGCACACCTGTCTAGGTTCCAGACAACATTTACAAGGATTTCCTGCTGAAGATGCAAAAGCAGCATGCTTGTTGCAAACATCTTTCCTAATCCATAATTTATATTTCTGTTCTTTGAGCTTAAATCACTAACTAGACACATTCCAAGCATCATGGATTCACTGTAACTTTCTGCTGCATGACTACAAGTGAATACAGATTATTGAAAAGAACTCCACACTTCCTACTGTGGTTAGCAACTGAGAGAAAAGCAATATGCAAATGCATTCAACCAACTTTTTGTTTTCAATGCTGCAACACAAACTGCTTTATCATTTTATCGTTCGTGCACTACATATGCTGAACAGCTAGTCCAGTTTCCAAAATGTTGGTGCTATTTCAACTTTTCCCCATCGTTTAAAGGTTTTGAAATGGCACCTAATTTTCTACAAAATTTCCCACCTCTTCATACTATGAACTCTGTGCCAGAAACAGAAAGACCAATCAAGGGTGGTCATGCAGAACAGAAGCAACATTTGATGAAAACCAACAGCATCAACCCTTTCCTGTCCAAAAATGACAGAACTCAAAGTTTGTTTATGTTATAAAGACTCATACGGCAAAACTGAAATAACAGTTGAGTTTCACTCTCTTAAAGATGCATCTATGGAAGTGTTGCTAAAAAAAATCTAACACAGTGGGTATCTGCACCTCTTGGGCCTAGCCATCACTGCGGTTGTATCATGAAAAGTTGTGTTCAGGCATGTCATGTAGCCACAGACCATACTGAAACTCAAAAGCATCATTTTCACTCTCTTCACGGTTCTCTATAAAGAAAATCGCACCTATTCTGTGGCCCTTCATACTTGCTCCACTGGTGACCTCAGTTTTGATTTACCCTCTCCATCTCTGTCTCTGGTGACTCTCGATCACAGTCTTCCATATTCTTTGTATCATTTATGGAAATCCCCACTGGATGGGTTTAATGGCGCACTTTGGAAGGAGCTCATCAAAGCTCTGCCACTACGCAATAACCATCATTTGCATTGGGGCTTAGTACCTGGTGTTCAGCATTCACTGGGTCACATCAGGCACCACTGAACACTACAAAAGTAAATCAGCAGCACTGCAGTGTTTCCTCTTGAAGGCTGCCTCAGGATGACCTGATACAGACTGCTTCTGTGAACCACTACTGGAGCTGGGGCTGCAATAGGAAGCGGGTACGGCTGAGTATAGGATGTCCGGAATTAGTGGCAGGGGAGTAATTTTCTGTGGTGGCAAAGGAACGGGCAGCAAAAGATAAACAAAAAATAAAAAAAAGACAGAGAGACTCTGATCTTTAAAGCCAGAAAATGGATACGAGGAAATAGGAGACTGTAAAAGAATAAAGGGAGAGTACCATATCTAGCACTCTCATCTTAGCAGCACAAAAAGGAGATCACTGCTGTAGACACATATTTAGGCTTCAAACTTCACACAACTGGCTTGCACTTGCTTATTTTTGAGCAAGAAAACATGCATGAACAATTACCAACATAGACACACACGGAAGCTGCATGTGCATGTGTGCAAACCACTTTACACACGTTCAACAAATCAAAACTTGTCACTTTGTCTGATGTCATGCATTTGCAGATGTTTAAAGAAAATGTTTCCTCCTTTTAAAAGAACACATATTTAAATCTTACTGAAACTTAAAGGTTGGTTAATCAAAATCCCCCGTGGTATACAGACATGTATACAGCTGAGAAACAACACTCACCATCATCTGGAGGAGGCTGGAACTTTTCCACTTTTTTGGGTGCCACATGCGCTGAAATCAGTCATGCTGTTAGCACACACACACACACACACATGCTACACTGAAGACAAAGCACACACCCTAGGTCTGCACTGTGTCCTTTCACACAACATGCAAACTATGGCGACTTTCCATTTTAAGATCACTGCCTCATCCCTTCCCCCTACTTTATTGCAACAATAAAGTGGGTGGTTTCAATGCTTACACCCAGCCGACTGTTGAACATTGTCACCTTGTGAAAAGCTGGGTTTTTTTTCATAGTCTGCTAGCAAAACTTTCACACTGAGACTAATCAATACATCACATAATTCTGGGAATGTCAGGAATTTACTAACATAAATGTGTTGTAACATTTGATGTCACATAAACAGTCAACTATCCATTTTGCTCCGATTTAATTCACATACAAATTGCTACTTTTTCTTTTTTTTTTGTTTTTTGTTATTACGTGACTCATTTCTCATACAAGTATCAAATTCTGGAACCAAGTTGTTTACAGGCTGTCAGTCAGCTCTGTCAGGCCGAAGTTTTGTGGCAAATGCAGGCATAAGATAGTCACGTGACGCCCACCCTACTTCCGATTACGGAAGATGCCGAAGATCGTGTACTGTCCGTCATTCAACGAGGCCTGCGCGCAAGGCAACCCCAGGGAACCTTGGCGCTAGCGGGGAAGGTAGGGCGGGCATTAGAGTCTGACATGGTAAGTATACTTAGCCAACACAGGGAGTATAATACAAACTCCCCATTTTGGCGTCGTATACTATACCATGTCAGACCATAGCAGAATTTAAAGGAATAGGAGGGGGCCGAGCGCCCTAATGGTTCCTGGGTTAACTGTTATGGCTGCATTGGCCGCCACAAATGAAAACCCCTTAGAACCATCAGCCCTGGTCATGCGGATGTCCCTTAGATAAAAGTTTATGAAAGGGTTCTCCGAACGCCAGTAGGCTGCCTCCAGGAGATGGCACACGGGGACAGAGTGCTGGAACGCTGTGGACATGGCCAACGCTCTGACCTCGTGGGCTCGAGGGGAAAGGGCTGGGAGGTCTTTGTGGGCCTGGGCATAGGCAGATTTGATAGTATAGATAGCCACCTAGAAATCGAGCCCGCCGAGATGTCTTTCTTGTTGTTGGGGTTGATGGAAATAAGGAGGCTTCTCTGAGAGGAACGCCTGGGGTGGGAACGCTCCCAGTAGTATCTGAGGCACCTAGAGGGTCATAGGTCCATGTCCCCGCTGCCTTCGCTGCCTAAGATATCCGCTAGGGAGCGGATAACCAGGGAAGGAGAGGTCGTGCCCGGTTCCTGGTTCTTCGCTAAGAACTCAGGCAGGAACTTAAGCGAGACCGATCCGTCTCTGAGAAAGGCGATGTCCCGAGGGTCACAACTGAGGACCTGAATCCCACTTCGCCTCCTGGCTGAGGCCAGGGAGAGAAGGAAGGTGGTCTTGAAGGGGAGAATGACAAAGGGAATAGCACGGAGGGGCTCGAAAGGGGGGTTTCTGAGGGAGTCAAGAACCAAAAGAGGTCCCACATGGGAGCGCGCCTAGGGGACTGAGCTTCCCGTAGGGCCACCCCCCCCGAGATAGTTCTCTAAGGAGAAAGTTATTGTCGAATGATGGGCCGCCCAGCTGTCAGATGGTGGTGCCTACGGCCGATCTGTAGCCCCGAATGGAACTAGCAGAGAGCTTTCGAGAGGATGAAAGGTGGGATAGGAAATTGCCTATCTGGTGGGATAGGAACTTGCCTATGTGGATGTTGGAGGGGAGGAGGTAGGGGACCGAGTTAGCCGTGCACCACGTGACCCATCTCTCTCATCGCGGTGGTCGCAATTTGGCTGGCATAGAAGCCAAGCGTGTAGGCGAAGCATCTGGGGATTGAGTGAGTGAGGGAGGCCGAGCGAGGTTGTCTGAGTAAGTCCACCAAGGGGCTAGCTGGAGAGGGGGAACGTGAGTGAGGGACCTGAGGTCCGGGAACCACAACTGAGTCGGCCACCACGGGGTTATGAGGATGAGTTTGGGTCTCTCCAGCCTGGCCTTCCTGATCACTTTGTGAAGTATGGGGAAGGGGGGAAAGGCGTAGGCGAGGAGTCCCGTCCAGGGGAGGGAGAGCGCATCGACCGCGTACGCTCGGGGGTCCGGGAGTGGAGAGACATACATGGGGAGTCGATGGTTGTACCGGGTCGCAAATAGGTCGACCATGGGCTTGAACAGTGTTCCCAGACGGTGGTTAGTGTCAGCTTGTTCAGGGTCCACTCTGTGTGCAGAAGGGTCCCTGACCGGCTGAGAGTGTCTGCCAGGATGTTGCGTGTCCCCCGCTATGTGTCTCGCACGGAGGGTGGCTCCCCGTGCGTGGCACCAGCGAAGGAGGGCCTCTGTCCGTAGAGAGAGGCCGATGGAGTGAGCCCCCCCCCCCCCCCCCCTGTTGATGTAATGGGCTACCGACGTGTTGTCCGTGAGGAGGAGAACCAGTCGGTGAGAGATAGATGTTGGAAGTGGAGGAGGGCCAGCCTGACCGCTTCCAATTCTAATATGTTGATGTGGAGGCGAGCCATCTGTGCGTCCCACATCCCCGAGGCATGACTGTCCCCCAAGTGGGCCCCCCAGCCCGAGTTGGAGGCGTCTGTGTATAGTTCGAGGGACTGTGTTGGGAGAGAGATCGGAACGCCTTCGTGAAGAGGAAGGGTGCCAGGGAGAGGCCAAAGGGGAGAGCTTTGAACTGGAACACTCGAGCTTGCCAGACAAACCGAGGTAACGTCTGTGCGCCGGGTGAATAAGGATCTGGAAGTACGCATCTTTCAGATCTATGGAGGTAGCCCAATCTACGTGATGGATGGAGTCTCTGATCTGGGAGGGCGTGTCCATCTTGAACTAGGTATGTCTGAGGAACTTGTTGAGGGGAGAAAGGTCAAGGATGGGCCTCCATCCCACCGAAGGTTTGGGGATCACGAACAGGTGGGAGTAAAACCCGGGGTTGGGCTGGAAAACTTCGGTGATGGCCCCTTTCTGAGGAGTTCGAGGACTTCCAGGCGAAGGGCGTCCGCCTGGGCAGGGTGGGGGGTCGCTGGGGGACGGAGGAGGAGAGCGCATGAGGGGAGGACGACGGTGAGCCCACGGTAGGCGAAACCCGTCCTGAAGAACCGACACTACCCAGGGGCTGAGGCCCATACGTCGCCACTGGCAGGCGGCCGGAGAGGGTTGCCCGCCAGGGGAGCCGATGGTCCAGATGGGGGGAAGGGGAAGAGTGGGCCGGTGCCTTGCTGGGCAGGTTGGGCCAGCTCCATGCGCACTACGGGAGTGTCCTCCAGTCACGGCGGGGCCGTGCTTGCTGGCCAAACCAAAAATTTTGGCGAGGTTAGGTTTTTAGGCTCTGTGAGTTAAGTGGCGCGCTTGGGGGGCTGGAAAGGCGTGGCTGAGGCCGGGGGGCAAAGGACGCCGCCTGCTTGCGTTCCTCGAGCGAGAGAGACATAGCCGAGGTGGAGTGCTCGCCAAAGAGCGAGTGATCCTGGCCCGGGACACATCGTAGGGATGCCCTGAGTGCCGGGGAGAGTGAGGAGCGTGCAAGCACCGCGTCTCTAGCCACTAGCAGACAATTAAAATGGCTTGTTGCTGCGCTGTCCGCCGCAGCCGCCAAGTGATGCGATATCCTGTTTAACTAGGTGTCGCATAAAGGGGTCGCTGAATAAGCGAGGTTCGTCCTGGTGTGGTTCGGAGTTTTATATCCGAAGGCACTGGGACGGCGCCGTCACCCCAGGCCAGAGTACCTCCGCCCTCTGCAAGAGCATGCTAAGGTAGGCATGCCCTGCAGTGGTGTGTAAGATGCCCATCCGGGCTACTCGGTCCCAGTCCTTTAGCGCTTAAAGGGGATGGTGGCCGAAGTAGGGGGGGCCCGGTTGGGTATCAGGCGACAATCTGATTGGGAGATGGCCCACTCCCTGGTAACCGGATTGTCGGCAAAGAGGGAGGCAACTGGGTGCTTCCTGTGGGTCCCAAGTAGGGCGCCGAAGGGGGCCGCATTGGGTGCCGGGGGCAAGTCTTGACCCGGCGTGGGGACGGCGTCTGCACCCCTGCGCGTTTTTGCCGGACTCTCCCACAGCGAAGTGAGTGACTGAGTGCGACAATTCTGAGGAGTATTGGGCTGGGGGCAGCCCAACGATCTCAGGGAAGGCCAAGATCGGCAGAGGGAGGGGCGTCCCTCGACACGAAGTCCGTCGAAACCGTTCAATGGTGTGGATGTCATAAAGGGATGAGAAGAAGTCCTCATCGTAGTCGTCCTCAGGCTGTGGGGAGTCAAGTTCCTGGGAAGGGAGGAGGTTCCTCCTCAGGGGGCAACTGCGCGGGTGCGCGAGGGTCCCGCCCTGGTAGGGTGGTGGCGGGGGGGAGGGGGGGGGATGGCGGGACCCTCGTGGCTCTATGCTCGGCAGACGGGCTGGGGTGGGAGAGCCCGACTGCCGATCGGACAGCGCCCGAGGTGGGAGACCCAGGTCGACCCAAGTCTGCGAGGTTGGGTGCCACAATCGACCAAATTGTTGTTCAGGTTGGGTGTGTGTATTGAGCCACTGGTCCCTCTCGGGGGCATAGAGCCACTGGTCCCCGGGGAGATAAGCGGGCTGTGGCGCGGCCCAGAGTACTGTGCAGGGACTCGCCGGGGACCGGGGTAACCTTGGGCAGCAGGGGGGGAATAGTAATCGACCCTGGTATGTGGTTTCCCCCCGGGGAGCGTGCCGGTCCCAGTGGAATGGGACAGGTTACCCGTGGTCCCGCTGGTAGATCCTCCCCCCGGAGGAACGGGACCGAGGACGTTGCCCAATGGGGGCCGAGTAGGTCGGACCCCCGAACGTCCTGAACCCCTAGGGGAACCTGCGACGGGCGAGCGGGGTTGGTCGGCCGTCTTGTGTATGTTCACAACCGGTGGATGCACTCGGTGTTCCCATACGCCCAGAGTTATGGACATGTGCATGGTCGTGCCAAGACGTGGCCATAAAACTGCGTCGGAGAGATAACTGGACGCTCCTCGTGCAGGGGTGTTGGCTGCACCTGTGCACGGTGGGGGAGAGCGTCGTGAGACGGCGAGTCCGGATGGGGGGAAGAAGTGGACCCGCGCGTCCCATAAGTGCGAGTGACGGGTGGGGGTTCCAGCCCAAGGCCGTCACCCGTGCCTGTCCGCGGCCCGGCAAAGGTCCCCGGGGGCCGGGGGTCGCGTGACTCGGCATAGTAAGTGGATGTCTGACTATGCGCAGGAAAGCTAGAAGGCAGGGTGGCTGGGGGAGAAGCGGAATCCCGCTCGGATTTCTTGGCTAGACGGGGTCCCTTAAGGGGGGCCTTGCCCTTAGATTTCCTGGGCAGGTTGAACGAAAGGCACTTAGAAATCGCAGCCGGTTGCCTTCTAGCTTTCGAACGCAACGGTCGTGCGTCCGTCGGTCGGGTAGAGGAGGGAGACTCCCGCGTCCCCTCCGCGGGAGGGACGTCTCCGTCTACCGCGGCCGGCCGTTCTCCCAAGGAGAGGACGGTTCGCTCGGGGTTGGAACCAACTCGTGGGTCCTCCGGGAATGTGAGCGAACTCTGAACGTCAGAGTTATTGCTCGACCCAGCCGAGTCCTTCACCATATTGGGCGATGGCGCCGAGCGAAACCGGAGCACACGATCGTAAACGGGAGACACGACGGTCGATCGAGGAGGATAACCAAGTCGACCGATCGATCGTGCGCACACAATAAAAAATAAAAATGTAAACAACGCACACAATGGAATATACAGGTAAACAAGTCCGTACAGGGACACAAAGCGCAGCAGAAATGAGCGAAACAGTGCGTGAGAAGCGACCGTGGCGTGGGCCCAAAGTGCTGAGTAACGCCACGTGTAAATACAATGACGCCGGTCGATCGCGATCGTTAAGGACACGAAGGCGAGCGAGAATTGTGACAACTGAAAGAAAGGGGTGCAAACCAATTGAGGAAGCAAATTCAGGGCGAAAAAACACGTAAAATACCGAGGGTTAGAAGTTGGTGCACAAGAGGGAGGACCGGCGCAAAACAAGATGGCGACGAGACCGGCTCACGATCGTCGCGCGGGAGGTTGTGAAAACCGGAGCACACGATCGTAACACGACGGTCGATCGAGGAGGGTATACAGGTCGATCGACCGTGCGCACACAATAGCAATATAACACAATGGAAATATAAAAGTAAACAAGCTCGCACAGTGACAGAAACGCAGTAGTAGCGATGAACGAAAACCGTGCGTGGGCAACGACAGTGGCGTGAACCAAAAGTGCTGAGTAACGCCACGTGTAACAGCAATGCCGAAGGGCGATGCGATCGCCACGCACACGACGCCGATCGAAAAAAATGGGCAATGAATGGGAGGGGTGTAAACAAATGTAGGAAGCAATTTCCGAACGACAAACCACGTGTAATTGCGTGGGCTAGAAAGCTGGTGCGACAAGGAATGGAGACTGGCGCAAAAAGATGGCGACGAAACCGACCCGCGATCGTCGCAGATGAGATAGTGGAATCGTGATACAAGTAACGGCGAGATTAGAAATCGGAATTTAGGGGCAAAAGGCCGTAAAGGCGAGTGAGAATGCAAGGCCGATGGACAAAGGGAGGCCGAGAAAACGCGAGGGACGTGGCGATGGAAAATGCCGATCAACCTCGAACCGGTTACGCAAATAGACAAGAACCGGGAGCACCACGATCGCGAGAAAAAAATTTCAGCGAAATAAGGTTAGAATGCTAGCCCATCCGATAACCTCACACGTCAAGATATAAGCGGAAGCCACAGATAAATGAGTACAGAGTGCAAAACACAGCAATCTTTACACAAAGGCAAAGTATAGGCGAGACAGAGCACAAGACTTATCTTGCTTGGGGCCGAAGTAGAATGACGGACAGTACACGATCTTCGGCATCTTCCGTAATCGGAAGTAGGGTGGGCGTCACGTGACTATCTTATGACTGCATTGCCACAAAAACTTCGGCCTGACAGAGCCACTGACGATTAGGTCCAGTGATGATACAATTTCATCGTAACCCCCATTGACAGTAAAGGTAAGTAATGGTACAGTTATATTACAGCATTGAAACAAAAGAATGACTAAGAGAACAGATTTGGGAAACACTTTCAACATTATTTTAGAAATGTCAGCTTGCAACACATGTAATAAAACAAACAAACAATTCAAACTAAAACAAAAAAACCATCATGTGATTTATTATTTGAAGCAGTGTCGGAACAGGCCTTTAGTTCATGCAATTTTCATTGATTCAGCATTTCCTTAAAAGTAATTTGCAATAATGTTTTCAAGCTGATCATTAGAAAGTGCTGAATCCATTCCTTTACCCTTAAGAGTAATTGTACGACACCTCCTACCGGGAGCTGGACACAGCTACCTGGAAACTGCAAACTGTTGCCTTTGCCTTATCCACAAAATGAGGAATTCTATGAGGAAAACCATTATCTATACCTGTAAACTGTCTGCTTTATCCACAAGAAGAGAATGCTGTGAGAAAGCCATCTCTCTCTTTGCTGCTTCAAGGACACTCAGCATTGAGCCAAAGTGCTAACCTATCAGTTGTTAGCTGATGACAACGCAGGTGTCCATGACTGCCATGGCCATCCTTGAAGAGTTTCAGCAGGCACTGAAGGCTCCATGTTGGCCACAGTCAATGACATATCGGTTTGGACAGGCCCTCTCCGTGGAGAAACAGGCTGCAAACTGCCATGGTCCATTTACCTTTAAAAATTTATACATAGTATAGTTTCCAGCAGCCACTGTGGTGCAGTGGATAATGTCATGTATTGCAGGCTGTGAAATTGTAAGTTCGATTCTCATCAGAACCATTTATCATGGTATTTATTGGTCCTGAAAGGAACTACCCAGAGATGAGTCTGCTGTGGGTTCAGTTGGAAAGACTGGAAGTGCACTGTTCAATTTAATCCACTTACACATACATATCTGACAGTGTTACACAAATTCCCTGACCAACCCTGCAAGTGTGAGGCCTGGCTGACACCAGGATTTCATTATAAAAGTAAGCCCACAGTATAGTCCTGTCATGTAGTCTCAGACCACAATGGAACTCCATAGCCTCATCTTCATCATTCTAATCCCCATCAATCAACATCAACAAGCAGCATCTGTTGGCTCAGAACAGGCGCCACTGAACACCTTTAAAGTGACAAGCTGTAATACAGTGTTTCCTCTGATGGGTCGCCTCATGACCACTTGACAATGGCTCCTGCCTGTGGATTTTTGGTGCCTGGGCTGCAGCAGGACAAACCAGGTGGGTGCTGTAAATGCGGAGCAGGAACGAGTGGAGCGGTGGTAATGCTCTTGAAGTGGTTTGGAAAATAATGCCATGAAAAAAAAAAAAAAAAGCAGAAGGAAAAGGAAATTGTTGTGCTCAAAACTTCTTGCTTGAAAATAATTTACTGACTGAAAAAAAAAAGGGTGGTGAGTGGTGACCAACTTGACTTATGATCCATTTGACTGAAAAGTGTGAAGTCAACCTGAGTGAAAAATGCTCAAATCTTCTTCTTGATGAGTTTACAGATGGATCACTGACTTTTTTACAACTGCTTGGAGCAGTCCTGAGTCCATGCACCAGGACCACATGGGGCAAAATCAAAACTCTGTATACAAGTCAGTTCAAATCATGAGAAATACGCCAGCCAAGAAGAGCCACTCTCCTAGGGTCCAAATTTCTATTACAAGCCAGTTCAAAGCATAAGAAATACATAAGCCATGAAGATCCACCCTGCCCATGACAAAACTCTATATACAAGCATAGAAGGGAGCATATTGAAATCCTGTCCCTTTCCGCACATACATGACAATTTCTTATAAAATGATATGTATGTTGGGCCATGTGAAGTTAACCGACAGCCAACTGTGAGGAGGGGGTCTTCTTGGAGTAAAATGAGCTTTCTGCATGATACTGTTGCAAAAACATTAAATGTCAGTATATTTCATTCCCTTTTTCTTTAATAGAGCATACATACTCTGCAGGACATTCATCACATCATACTTACAGGCCTTTCATCACACCATATGGTATAGGCATTCATCACGCCATACTATATAGGCATTCATCGCATCATACTGATAGAACATATATGACTTTCATCCCACCATACCATGTAAGGTGCTCATCACACCATACTATGTAAGGCACTCGTCACACCATACTGTATGGGGCATTCACACACCATAATGTACAGAACATTCATCAACCATGTCACAGAGAACATTCATCACACCATACAATACTGAACATTCATCAAACCATAGTTTACAGGACATTCATCATACCATACTATACAGGACATTCATCACACCACACTAAAATAGGACAGTCATCACACCATACTAAATTAGGGCATCCATCACACCATACTAAAACACGACATTCATCACGCCACACTAAAACAGGACATTCATCACACCACACTAAAACAGGACATTCATCACACCATAATAAAATAGGACATTCATCACACCACACTAAAATAGGACATTCATCACACGATATTAAAACAGGCATTCATCACACGATATTAAAACAGGACATTCATCATACCATACTAAGATACAACATTCATCACACACCATACTAAAATAGACAGTCATCACACCATACTAAGACAGAACATTCATCACACCATACTAAAACAGGACAGTCACCACACCATACTATACAGGACATTCATCACACCATACTAAAACAGGACAGTCATCACACCACACTAAAAACAGGACATTCATCACACCATACTAAAATAGGACAGTCATCACACCATACTAAAACAGGACAGTCATTACACCATACTAAAACAGGACATTCACCACACCATACTAAAATAGGACATTCATCATACCACACTAAACAGGACATTCATCACACCATACTAAAACAGGACATTCATCATACCATACAAAAACAGGACAGTCATCACACCATACTAAAACAGGACATTCATCACACCACACTAAAATAGGACATCCATCACACCATACTAAAGCAGGACATTCATCACACCATACTAAACAGGAAAGTCATCATACCATACTAAAACAGGAAAGTCATCACACCATACTAAAACAGGACATTCATCACACCACACTAAAATAGGACATTCATCACACCATACTAAAGCAGGACATTCATCACACCATACTAAAATAGGAAAGTCATCATACCATACTAAAACAGGACATTCATCACACCATACTAACACAGGACAGTCATCACACCATACTAACACAGGACAGTCATCACACCATACTTAAACAGGACAGTCATCACACCATACTTAAACAGGACAGTCATCACACCACACTAAAACAGGACATTCTCACACACCATACTAAAACAGGACATTCATTACACCATACTAAAACAGGACAGTCATCACACCATACTAAAACAGGACAGTCATCGCACCATACTATACAGGACATTCATTACACCATACTAAAACAGGACAGTCATCGCACCATACTATACAGGACATTCATCACTTCATAACATGCAGGACATTCATCACACCATACTATATAGGCATTCACCACGCCCATGATATAGAGTACATTCATCACACCATACTAAAATATGACATTGATCCCTTCATACTAAAATAGGACTTTCATCACACCATACTGAAGTAGGACACTCATCATGCCATACTGAAGTAGGACATTCATCACACCCACACTTATCGGACATTCATCATACCATACTAAAATAGGACATCCATCACACACCATACTAAAATAGGACATTTATCACACCACATTATACAGGACATTCATCACACATTTATACAGGACATTCATCACACCACATTATACAGGACATTCATCACACTACATTATACAGGATATTCATCACACCACATTATACAGGACATTCACTACACCACATTATACAGGACATTCACCACACCACACTACACAGGACATTCATCACACCATACTACACACGACATTTATCCAACCATAATATACAGATTATTCATTACACTACAATATACAGATCATTTATCACACCATGAAATACAGGCATTCATCACACCATACTACATGGGGCATTCATCACACCATGAAATACCGGCATTCATCACACCATGAAATACAGGCATTCATCACACCATACTGTATAGGACATTCACCACACAATGAAATACAGGCATTCATCACACCATGAAATACAGGCATTCATCACACCATACTGTATAGGGCATTCACCACACCATGAAATACAGGCATTCATCACACCATACTGTATAGGGCATTCATCACACCATAATATACAGATCATTCATCACACCGTAATATACAGATCATTCATCACACATAATATACAGATCATTCATCATACCATAATATACATGAAATTCATGACATCACACTAAACAGGAATTTATTACACACCATACTAGATATTCATCACACACTATACTAAATGAGATATTCATCACACTATACTAAATTGGACATTCATCACACAAATTCTAAATTGGGCATTCATCACACCATATTACTGTCATGTAGGAAGGCAAAGGTTTTTCTGTAAATAATTTTTTATTACACATGATGATTAGAGAAAAAGGAAAATTCAAGTTTTGTATCAAAAATTGTAAATGTCACAAACTTAAATTTGGTTAATGCTCGTAGCAGGCTGAACAACCCTTAATATTTAAACAACTTGAACAAGCAGAAGAGTTTGGAGTTGATTTGTTTGACAGATGGCGACCACTGAATGCACATGTTCATGTATTGTGAACTCGACTGTAACGAGACAGACACTGAAAACTGACAGTATGCGTGAAGCTGCCTACAGGTGCAGATGATGATTAAAACTGCAGGTAGCGTTTGCTATGCTCTATCTGCATTATTTAGTTTTGTCAGCAAACCTACTGGGCCTCTTTTGGCTCATTATCTGTCATTTCATTCTTTTCAAGATATTTGTTTGCGAGACAGAAGTCCTCAGGTAAATTTACTTACCTTTCTCTTTAAGTAGTATCTGGATAATATTATTTACTTCAGTTGTTCTCTGAATAAGCCCCTTGTGCAAATGAGTTCATGGCAGTGGTCACCGCTAGTTTTTATGCGTGAGAGTGGGTCATAAAATGCAACCATATCCTTACTTGAAAATAAGTTAAATTTAATTCACCCACTTTGTGACAGCTTCACAGCACATTCATCATACCATATCA
Source organism: Conus betulinus (assembly GCA_016801955.1). Lineage (NCBI taxonomy): Eukaryota > Metazoa > Mollusca > Gastropoda > Neogastropoda > Conidae > Conus > Conus betulinus. The sequence continues at coordinate 8,021 of JADBJO010017960.1, read as the reverse complement.
TACAGAATATTCATCACACCACATTATAAAGGGAATTCATGACACCATACATACAGCATAACTTACAGGAAATGCACAGACACCATAGTATACCTGAAAATGTACAGATACCATCATATGACAATTCACAGATGGAGCACTGACTTTCCCACAACTTCTTGGAACAGATTAGTGATACTTCACAGACTTCACCATAACCTTTAGGAAAAAAATTTACCATGTTGCCCTGATTTTACCAAACCTTTAGGAACAGTTGAACAGATGAAAACACTGACTTTTCCATAACCTCTTTAACCTTTTCACGATGTGCCGTGCAATAGTGATGGCAACTCAGTTGACCATTCCATGACGAGCCAGGCCCTGGTGATGGCAGCACTACTGTACTGCCTGGACGTGCCGTGCATCCGTGACGGCACAAACTATGAAAAAATTCCCATGTTCTCTCATCTACTGTCTAGGGGATGCAGCTGCCACAAATATTTAGAACAGGGTTCTAGCCACTGGAAGGCTAAGTTTACATGCATTAGCGATGACCTTTGTGACCCCAAAGTCTTCTGAACAAAGAGACCTGTCTGGTACTGAGAAGGCACGTGTGGAATTTCCTGCTTCACTAACATATCGAGGAGAACAAGAATGACATGTGGTTTTTAGAACTAGTTCAGCAAAGTACTTCAGAAAATGAGGGGGGTAAAGGTGTACAAGTTTATCAAAAACGATCTGAGCTTGATTCATTTGCTCTGTGTATTTAATAGTTTTATACGTCTTATCATCTGACGCCAAAACAGTGAAAAATGTGTACTGTGTGCAATGATTTCATTTCCTTTAAAACAAAACAAAACAAAAAATTCACTTGAATTACACAATTAAATACCTCAGGCTTTCTCTGCATCTGTTCAAAGTAAGAGCGAAGTTTTATCCCCCTTTTCTTCCTCATTTGCTGTTATACTATCCAAACAAACGTGAACAAGATTGTGTTCTCCTACGTTTTACTGATCTTGTTTCTGTAACAGTAGTGTTGCTATTTTACCCACAATGTATTTAATTCTATGCTCATTACAAAGTTCACGTTTTACCCTTTCCGATGATGTATAAACAACTGCTTGTTAGGTTTATATCAGGAGACATAAAATAAAAAAAGTGCAAAAATCGTGTGTCTGCAACGGTTGTAAGCACGTGCAGTGTACACGCATGCAGAGAAACAACGCTGCTCTGCTGAGACGGTCTGGAAATGATTAAACACTATAATGATGTGGCACTGACTTCAGAAACAGTTTTCATATGTAGTATTGACTTTACCATAATCTCTGCGACCAGTTAAGAGATGTAGCCCTGATTTTACCATAATGTAGCTACTGTGTTTGACGATGGCACAGACATCCAGCATACAGAACACAGCTCGGCATGTTGGGCACGGCGCTTTGCCACTCAGCCAGGTCTCTGGATGCTGCTGGTCCTGACGGGAGGCAAACCACTTGCCCATACAGTCCATGCACCACATGGGGCGACAGAAACATGGCACGCAGGGAGGCTGCACTGATGCCTCCTCCCCGTTCTCCCCCACCTCGCACTGCCTCTGCAGCTTCACCTCCGACTCTTTCTGCATGCAGCCAATGCATGGCTCCAGCTCCTGATCACACACATGCACACAAACATACAAACATGCATGCACACACACACACACATGCACGCATACACACACACACACACACACACACATGCACACAGTCACACACACACACACACACACACACACACACACACATACACACACGCATGTGCACAATCACACACACACACACACACACACACACACACACACATGTACACAATCACACACACACACACACACACACACACACACACACACACAGGTAAACAACTAAGGAAGAACTAATGTATAAGAAATATTTCTACATATACACTCACACACATAAGTATACCTTTTCTTTCTCAAATGCTCATACCCTCTTGCACACACATATCAACAATAGTTACTGTCAGACCATAATGTACAGGAAAAAGTACAAACAATAATATTTAGGAAAATGTATAGACACCAATATACAGAAAAATGCATAGACAACACCATATTCAGGAAAATGCATAGTCACAATCATGAACAGGAAAAGGCATAAACACCATAATATATATGAAAATATATAGACACCAAAAATTTACAGGAAAATATATCTAGACATCATCATATACAGCTAAATGTATGGAAACCTTAATCATCATATACAGGAAAATGCATAGATACTATTATATATGAGATATTGCATGGACATGGGGAGTTTGTATTATACTCTCTGTTGGCTAGTATACTTACCATGTCAGACCATAGCATTCAACAGCAGTTAGTTAGCTCTGCCAGGCCGAATTTTTTGTGGCTAATGCAGTAAAAAGACCGTCACGTGACGCCCACCCCTACTTCCGCCATAGGAAGAAAGCCAGTGGCCGCTTCCTGTTCCTCATTCATCAAGGCCTTCGCGCAAGGTAACCCCGAGAACCTTGGCGCTAAAGGGGAAGGTAGGGCGGGCATTAGAGTCTGACATGGTAAGTATACTAGCCAAACAGGGAGTATAATACAAACTCCCCATTTTGGCGTCATATACTATACCATGTCAGACCATAGCAGAATTTAAAGGAATCAGAGGAGGGCCAAGTGCCCTAATGGTTCTTGGGGTTAGAGGGCGGTACCGATATAGCTGTCTTAGCTGCCACAAAAGAGATCCCTTAGAATGATCAGTCCTGGTCATGCGGATATCCCTTAAATATAGATGGCGCAAGGGGACAGAGTGCTGGAATGCTGCGGAAGTGGCCAGCGCTCTGACCTTATGAGCCCCGGGAGAAAAGATGGCGTGATCCTTGTACGCCTGGGTGTAGGCAGATCTGACTGTCTTGGAAAGCACCTAGAGATAATGACAGCCCAGATGTTCTTTATTACTATTGGGGTTGATAGAAATGAGGAGATGTCTTTCGGGGGAGCGCCTGGGGCGTGAGAGGGTTTCCAGTGGTATCTCAGACACCTAGAAGGGCACAGGTCCATGTCCCCCCCCCCCCCCCCCCCCCCCCCCCCCCCCCCCCCCCCCCCAGGATATCCGCCAGTGAGCGGATGATGAGGGAGAGAGAGGCCGTGCCTGGTTCCTGATTCTTAGTTAAGATTTCGGGAAGAAATTATAGAGAGACAGAGCCATCCCTGTGGAAGGCAATGTCCCTGGGGTCCCCACTGAGGGCATGAATTTCACTTCACCTTCTGGCCGAAGCCAGGGCGAGGAGAAATGGGTCTTCAGCAAAAGAAGGGCAAAGGGAGGGTGGCGATAGGCTCGAAGGCGGTTTTCTGAAAGCATCCAGTACAATAAAGAGGTCCCAAAGGGGGATGCACCTAGGGGACGGGGACTCACATAGAGCCACCCCCTAAAGATCTCTCTAAGAAGGAAGTCATTCTCAAAGGAGGGTCAGCCAAGATGGCGAATAGTGGTGCAGATAGCTGACCTGCAGCCCCGGATGGAGGTAGCAGAAAGCTTAAGCGAAGAAACATGGGAGAGGGACTTGAGGTCCGGAAACCAGGGCTGGGTCGGCCCACCATGGGGTATGACGGTGAGGCTGGGTCTTTCCAGCCTTGCCTTCCTGATCAAGTTGTGGAGAACTGGGAAGGGAGGGAAGGCATATGCTATGAGGCCTGACCAGGGAAGCGAGAGAGCGTCGATTGCATATGCTTGGGGATCAGGGACGGGAGAGACATACACTAGCAGATGATGGTTGAATCGGGTGGCAAAGAGGTCGACCATGGGCCTGAACCAATGTGCCCACACCAAGGTTAGGGTTAGCCTGCCGAGGGTCCATTCCATGTCAAGGAGGGACCTGGACTGGCTGAGGGAGTCTGCCAGGATATTGCAGGTCCCTGTTATGTGTCTCGTGTGGAGGGTGATTCCCTGTGTGTGACACCAGCGGAGGAGGGCCTCTGTCCGGAGGGAGAGGCTGATGGAACGAGCCCCCCCTCCCCCCAATAGTAAGCCACCGAAGTGTTGTCCATGAGCAGGAAAACAAGTCGGTGCCAGACCTGGGGTTGGAAGGGGAGAAGGGCAAGCCTGACCACTTCCAATTCCAGGACGTTGATGTGGAGATGGGCAGTCTGTGCGTCCCACACTCCCGAAGCATGACTGTTCTCCAAGTGCGCGCCCCCAGCCTGAGCTGGAGGCGTCTGTGTAGAGTTCCAGGGGCTGGTTGGGAGATGGGAACCCTGGCGGTCAGTGTGGAGGAGATGAGCCACTCTTCCGTAGCCCATTGGAATCAAGTTCCAAGGGAATAGTCTGATTCCAGCGGTCGGAGGTCTGAGACAAATGACGACTGAACTCCCTTTGGAGTTAGTGCTTGGGGACCTGGCCTAGGGGATGAGGGACAAGAGAGACTCCATCATCCCCAGGAGGGAGGTTGGCCAAGGTGTGGGAGGACTGGCGGAGGCGGAAGATGAGGTCCACTATGTAGGTGAACCTCTCTGGGGTCAGGGAGACTGCATGGGGATTGTGTCAGAACTCATGCCCAGAAAGGAGAACTGCTGACTGGGGATGAGTTCGCACTTGTTGGGTTGGTGACAAACCCTAGTATGGAACAGAGGTGCAAGAGATGGTTGGTAGAATTGGCACAGGGCCTGGGAGGGAGCCAGGACGAACCAGTTGTCCAGGTACACCAGGAGGCGAATGTCCTCCTGTCTGGCCAGGGAGGCCATCGCCTTGACCACCTTCGTGAAGAGGAAGGTGCGAGGGGAGAGGCCGAAGGTGAACGCCTTGAACTGGAGCACCTGACCCTGCCAGATGAACCATAGTTATCGTCTGTGGGATGGGTGTATGAGGATCTGAAAGTAAGCGTCCTTCAGATCTATCGAGGAAGCCCAATCCTGATGGTGGATGTAGTCTCTGATCTGAGTCGGAGTCTCCATCTTGAATTTGGTGGCTCTGAGGAACTTGTTGAGGGGAGAGAGGTTAAGGATGGGCCGCCATCCTCCTGAGGGTTTGGGGCCCACAAAGAGGTGGGACTAAAACCCCGGGTTGGGATGGGAGATTTCCATGATGGCCCCTTTTTGGAGTTCTTCAACTTCCCGGTGAAGAGCCTCTGCTTGGCCCAGGGAGGGTTCGCTGGGGGAGGGAGGGGGAGAACGCATCAGAGGGGGGGCGTTCGTGGGCTAAAGGCAGGCGGAACCCCTCCTATAAAACTGCCACTATCCAAGGGCTGAGGCCCATACGTCTCCACTGGTGGGCATGCCAGGATAAGCTGCCCACCAGAGGGGCCGAGGGGCCAGGGTGGTGGGGGGAGGCGAGTAGGGGGGTAGCAATAAGGGTTCTCCCTGTTCCAGTTCTCCTGTAGGTGGAGGACACGGCAACCCAGCCCCCTACCTGCATGTGCACAGATTGGGGATGGCTGCAGTGACGTGGCCACCCCCTGGGTGGGATCGTGCAGGTTACCCGCAGAAGAAGTCCGCTCCCCAACGTCTGTACCCCTCGGGGAAAGTTCAACAGTCGATCGGGTGGGTCAACCGCTGGGGGTCTGAGCGACACAGGTCTGGGCGTAGCGGTGCCAGCGGCTGAGACCCGGAGTTTGGCCAGTTTGGTGGTCCCAGGGACTGACCATAAGGCCGCCACCACCGGAATACTGATGCTGCTCATGCAGGAGTGGCGGCTGCACTGTGCATGGTGTGGGAGAGCATCATGAGCCTGCGTGCTATTAGTGGGGGGAAGGCTAATGGCACGAGGCTACTATAGGCGAGTGACGGGCGGTGATTCCGAGTGCATCCCCTCACCCGTGCTGGTCCGCGCCTCAGTGGGGCTTCCCTTTTCGGGGAGCCCTGCCTGGATTTTTCTGGAAATATTAAACAAAAGGCATTTAGAAATGGTGGCAGCTTGCCTTTTGACCTTCGGACACAATGATCGTGTGTCCGCTGGTCGGGTAGAGGAGATATCAAACTGATGGTCGCGCGTCCCCTCCGTGGAACCCCCCTCTACACTGGCCGTACGTTCTTCCGTGGCAAGAATGGATTGCTCTGAGGAATCAGCACGCAGGTCCTCCAGGGCAATGAGCGACTTCTGAACAGTGAAGTGGCTCGACCCATCGTTGCCCTTCACCATGTTGGGCTATGGTGGCAGAGCAAACACGGAGCACACAACCACACAAAGTGGAGACAAGTCGGCCGATCAAGAGATCGTAAATAAACTTGATCGACCTTGTGCTATACTGATAAATACAGCACTGATAAGACTCGATCGAGAGATGGTAAAGTACTCGACTGGAATAATTGGGGATTGAGAAATCGAATGGAAAACTTGATCGACCCGTACTAGTAACACTAATAATACGTACTGCTAGATCAAGAGAAACTCGATCGACCTGTACTAGTACAACAATAATAAGAATACGGTGCTTATAACAGGGGAGGAGAAACCTCCATACTGCTAAACCCAGGTACGATGTATGTGGATGACCACGAGGTGAGCAAGATGGTGGAAAAGACGACCGGCAAGGAAGAAAGACAGCGGCCCAAACGACCGGCGAGTGTTAGATTGTTGAAGTTAATTTACCATGAAGAGCGTGAGAGTGAAAACTAACACGCGGAGACAGCAGAGAACAGGTAAAGGAATGGATGAGCAGTGGATGTGTTCCCAGCAGTGGGGGGATGCGTTCCTACACCGGAGAGTAAGAACTGAATTTGGGGAAATGGCACTGAAAAACAAAGTCGCGAGAGCAATCACGACAAGCATGAAAAAATAAAACAGAAACATGCCAACCGTAAGCCTCACACGGTAAGTGTACCCAGGGTTTAGCGCAAGCCACAACTGAATAAGTAAAGAAGCAAACACACAAGCAATTTTACACAAAGGGCAAGTACAGGCAAGACAGAGCACAAGACTTACCTTGCTCAGGCTGCAGGCCTTGATGAATGAGGAACAGGAAGCGGCCACCGGCTTTCTTCCTATGGCGGAAGTAGGTGGGCGTCATGTGACGGTCTTATTACTGCATTAGCCACAAAAATTCGGCCTGGCAGAGCTAACTAACTGCCGCTGAATGCTATGGTCTGACATGGTATAGTATACGACGCCAAAACCATACTATACGGGAAAATGTATCAGACAACTTCATACAGAGGAAAACATATAGACACCATAATATACAGGAAAATGTATTGACACCATACACACGAGTCCGCAGATCAATACTTAGTTGAAGACAAGGGCAATAACCCCTGCCCGCTTATCAGTCGCAGTGGAAAGGGGCGAGGGGAAGGGATGGAGACAGCGGCAGTTTGATTAATCAGCGCACTGCAGCCGACAGCTGCCAGCTTCCTCGCGCTAACCTCCCACAAGCTTTCCTCCCTACGCGTAGTGTGACACTAGCTGTCTGGCTGACAGTGTGTAGGAAATAGGGTGCTGCGTTTCTTCATTAATACTTTGTGCCAGAATGCAACAAACTGTGGTCGATCGATGTCACTGGATTGTGGGATCTCTGACAGACAGAACTATACCAAACATGAATGGGTCTTCTTTCATACGCAATGATGGCAAACACCACAAAGATTTGCCAACAAAAAACGATGAAACAGACTAACGAACACACACAAAGTGAAATGAAAGTTCAACTCAGTGGAGAGCATGTGTTCCCTAATTATCACATTCCAACTCAGAAGTACTGGACATGCATATCTTTCCTTTACAACTGACAGAAAATTATTCGCAGTGCGCCTACCTGACAGCCGGTACTGGGCCCAATAAACAGTCACTGTCGGCACTTTTCAGCTTCACTGGGAACACCACGGCGGTTTCCCTACCACGGCCTAAGCATGTTTTGCTTGTTTATCTGCGTATCTACGTGCTTGTGAAGCATGCTGAAACTGATTCTATCACAGCCCACCGTACTTTTAGTAAAGCAAGATTTTAGCATGCTACACATGTAGATGTCAGTTACAAACAATGAAATGCTTCCTACCTGACCTTGTGCTTTCGCCTGTTCAAATCATTTGAAAGTGATGTCAC
>JADBJO010017959.1:35000-36402 GCA_016801955.1 Conus betulinus | reverse complement strand
AGTGCCGTCGTCTCTCGGACAATGGCTCACCTGAAATTTACAAGTGGTTTTTCTGCTGTATATTGAATAACATGAATAGTCCAAACTAGTCCACATGTTTCCGGCACCATCATATGAACCCATTGTGACATCAAATGTGGAATTATTGCTGTTTTTTTTTTTGTCCAAGTATCATTAGCGCTGTTGAGTAGAGTAATTTTTTAGTGTGGAAGATGATTTCCACTCAGAAGCCTCTTTTATGTTTGTGTATTGTTTAGCAAATTTTAAAGCTTTGGTAAGCAATTCCTCATCTATAGATGGATAAAAATCCACTATTTCAAAAGTGATGAAGACACTTGTTTTTTCTGTTTGTTAATTTCCTCCTGAACCATTGGATAACTTCATAGCTATTTTTCCAAGGTTGTATTCCGTGTTTGATTTTCATGTCCCTCGATTAGACTTTTCCAGAATTTTTTTTGCTTATTTTGCCTAATTCAGGACTTGGGAATGGGTTTTTATTAATTATCTACATGTTGGGTTTTGTTGTGGGAAGTTTAGGTTTGTGATCTTTAAAGTGTTATAAAAGCTTCTTTTATTGCTGTTGTTTCTATCCCCTATCATTTAGTCATTTTGTAATTTTGTTTGGAAATTGTTGTATGATTTTCTGAATTCAATATTGGCTATTATCTCTTTTCATATTGTCTTCAAAAGGTTTCATTTCCTCTATTATGGTGGCGATCTCCATGACTTAAAACCGTAGTGTTTTTTTTATCTTCACATTTTGCATCAGGGTTCAGAAAGAAGAACGCCTTCCATCTCATGTTGCGCACAAATTTTTCAGTCTGCTCTATTAGTTTTTTTATGTAAGATGTGTGGGTTAGAAAACGGTATTTTTAGTGGACTGCCCAAAGTTAATTTTCTCCATTTCAAATTTAGGTTCTGTCAGGCTACAGTGCTCAACGCAAGGAGCGATTATCACAAATAAAAAACTAGAGAGCCAGAGCAAACTCTAAAAAATGCTCAACCGGGAAGGGAGCGACATAAGTTTAAAATATGATTAAAAGGAGAGATTAAAAAAACACCAACAAACTTGTTTCAAGCTCTCTGCTCTCTTCAGGGTGTTTATTTTGGGCACGCTACTGGTTTATATATATATATTGTGTGTGTGTAAGGCGTGAGTTCTGCATGTGTTTCACGTGGCCTGTATCTTTTTACAATTTTGGTTTTTGGGGGGGTGCATTCAGGGAGGGTGTGTTAAGGAATGGTGTGTTGACAAGAATTTCCAATAAAAAAAACAGACTACAACATATCTTGGAAAATTATAAAAAAGAGCAGCACCATACAATAATATCTAAAAAATGCAACCTATGTTCTACAGAAAAAGTGGCTGATATTATGCAAACCTCATCTAGCAACTCTGAAT
>JADBJO010017959.1:27500-32500 GCA_016801955.1 Conus betulinus | reverse complement strand
TCGTAAATCCGCCTATAAGCAGGCACATTTTGATCACGGACATATCGGATGTCATCGATTTTGCGCCAGATTGGAGGAGATAAGCGATGGTACGTTTTTCGTCGAAGAAGACCAAAGAGGTTGCAATACGTCGTGTTTGTCGTGTAGTTTCTTTGCTTCTTTCGTTCGGCGGCATAGTGCCTTTTCTTTGAACTTTGTCTCAAAGTCCGCCAGCAGCTGTCTTGCTTTGAAACCCCAAAGAAAAATGAAATTGGTTTGGGGTCACGAAAATGTTTCTGTAATTTTGGGGAGAATCCGACAGACGGACACCTGGCATTCATTCTTGTTTAAGACTCAGTTTTACTTTTCAGTCTTTCTTTTCTTTTTTTTTTTCAGTGAGAATTGAGACGATGAAGCCTTCCAATCAGAGGATGTTACTATTTATAGTTTTAAGTAGGGAAAAACAAATAATGGCAGAAATGAAAGTGGAAAAATGCCTTTTCCACAACAGACTTTGCAGAGGTTGCATTGAAGATGGTGTAGATTTCAGTGTGGGCGAGGGACACTGAATTAGAGATTAATTCCTTTCAACATTTTCATCCCTGTCTCTTGTTTTATGCATTAATGATGTATGTGTCGGGTTACCTGATTCGCTGAATTTTGTGACCTTCCTCGCGATTGGTACTCACCGAGATCTCATTTCACCTGTTGTCGCTGTGTGTGTGTGTGTGTGTGTTGTTTTGTTTTTCTTTTTGCCATGTATTGTTTTTTTTTTTCCAAGGCACATGAAACACATCGCCGTGGCAAACACGCACATATTGGGATGTGTGTTATCTTGACCTGAGGTTGGATTCGGTGGATATGAAACGACGCTCGCTTGTCGGTTCAACTCCTTCAAAGCCGTTGGGGCTAATCAGGTGATGAATTGACGACGCAGGTAATTAATGAGGCTGGTAGCATGATGCAGAAGGCCTGGCTGCATTGAACAGAGCTGCGCCCTGCACAAGCAGCGTTTGACAACGTGCTGCGCTTGTGAATCCTTCCCGCCAGAGATTGATCGACGGTTGATGAATTTGTAGGCCCGCTGTTCCGCCGATCTGCCTCTACCCTTACATGTAGAACGTTTGACTGTGTGTACAGGTGTGTACGAATGAATGGGAGAACACAGAGAGAGAGAGAGAGAGAGAGAGAGAGAGAGAGAGGAGAGGAGGGAGGGAGGGAGGGAGGGGGGAGAGAGAGGCTGGGAAATATACAGAGAGAGAGAGAGAGAGAGAGAGAGAGAGAGAGAGAGAGAGAGGCTGGGAGGACAGAGAGAGAGAGAGAGAAGAGACAGAGAGAGAGAGAGAGAGAGAGAGAGAGAGAGAGAGAGAGAGAGAGAGAAGAGAGAGAGAGAGAGGCTGGGAGACATACAGAGAGAGAGAGAGAGGCTGGGGATACAGACATAGAGAGAGAGAGAGGCAGGAGGGAGACATACAAAGAGAGACAGAGACAGACAGACATACAGATATACAAAGAGAGAGAGAGAGAGAGAGAGAGAGAGAGAGAGAGAGAGAGAGAGAGAGAGAGAGAGAGAGATGGGAGGCTACAAATTAATCGGCTTGTTGTTTGTTTATTCGTTTCTAATTGTTTGTCTCCTTAGGGTTTTTTTTTTTTCAGCTTGATTTTCTCCCTCTTATACCCCTTGCTACCCGGTAATGCAAAAATCTGGAATATGTATCATAGACACACCATTATAAAATTATGCTGTATAAAACGTTCCTTGAAAAATTTCCTATGGTGGTAGAAACAGCATGTACATTTGTTGTTGTTGTTGTTGTTGTTGTTGTTGTTGTTGCTGTTGTTGTTGTTGTTGTCGTCGTCGTTATTCTTGTTCTTGCTGTTTTCATACAGCTCATACAGCTCGGTGCTTTTTCAATCACTTACTTCTAGATTCAAATCTCTTACTACTAGATTCAAATCTCTTACTACTAGATTCAAATCACTTACTACTAGATTCAAATCACTTACTACTAGATTCAAATCTCTTACTACTAGATTCAAATCTCTTACTACTAAATTCAAATCACTTATTACTAGATTCAACAGACATTATGAAGAAAAAGTCTTGACATTTTTTCAAGAATACTGTTGTCAGTGAAACTCGACACTATTATCAATCTATAGAAATATTAGTGCGTGCAGTGCCCATGAACGAATTCTAAATTCGAAAATAAACCTGTGACAGTGTCAACTGCTAGTGATACTTTTACAGTAATAGTCCATGAAGTGATTTTTTTTTTTTCAAATTCATAAAAGTCATTGTGAATCAGCAGAACACACACACACACACACACACACACACACACACACACACACACACACACACACTATATATATATATATATATATATATATAGATATATATATATATATATATATATATATATATATATATATATATATATATATACATGGTCATTCAGGGTCTTTCTTATATAGCCGTCAAAATCTGCGAGTACGACTACATGAATACACTGAAACAATTACATTTAAAAACTTTCAATTAATTCTTTCGGTTTATGAACAGTGCAATAAACAATTTTGCATTAGAGAAATTGAAAACAAAAAATCATTTTTTGCTGATCAAAAGAGACAAACAAATTACCATGCAAAACACTACGTGTTTCGACCGTTTTAAGTCTTCTTCAGGCAAGGCAAATAACATTGAAGACAATGGAAACGAAGAACGAACAATCATTTTTTCTATTATGTGTATGTTTAGGCATGTTAATAAATAACCATAACATCTCAAAGGCGCGTTACTTGAAGTATTTGTCAATAGAATGGAACCCAGTAACGTTTCAAATATTAGGTATGTAGTTTACTAACGATGTGGAGAACTGGGCACAGCGTATCTACTCTGAAAAAACATGCTGATAGTAAGCAATCCCAGTCTGGACTGAGTCGATCTCAATGAGTAGCACGGCAATGTAAAAATCACTATGGGATCGATCTCAATGAGTAGCATTACAATGGTAAAATCACTATGGGATCGATCTCAATGAGTAGCATTACGATGGTAAAATCACTATGGGATCGATCTCAATGAGTAGCATTACGATGGTAAAATCACTATGGGATCGATCTCAATGAGTAGCATTACGATGGTAAAATCACTATGGGATCGATCTCAATGAGTAGCATTACGATGGTAAAATCACACTATGGGATCGATCTCAATGAGTAGCATTACAATGGTAAAAATCACTATGGGATCGATCTTAATGTGTAGCATTACAATGGTAACATTACTGTGAAATCGATCTGAATGAGTTCAATGAGTAGCATGGCAATGGTAGAATCACTATGGAATCGATCTCAATGAGTAGCATGGCAATGGTAAAATCACTGTGTCATGCACCCCGGGAAGAATATAATCCTTTTTTTGTACACTTGGAACCGGCAGACTTGCTCTGCGGATACTTGATATGTTTTTAGGGAACTTTAGCTGAAGTGATTGAAAACTCACCTTTACAGGGTGCTTACTTCTGGGTGATCAGGTTTTAAAAAAGAAATATAGTTATTTGTACTCTTGGGGGGATAAGAGACTGCCTGTCACTTAGGGAGAAGCAGCGGAATAGCTAAGAGAGAGAGAGAGAGAGAGAGAGAGAGAGAGAGAGAGAGAGAGAGAGAGAGAGAGAGAGAGAGAGAGAGAGAGATTGGTTAAGAGGAGAGGAAGAGGACGCAGAAAGTACGAAAGAGTTGAACTCTCAACTATCTCTTTGTAGCCTCGTATATTACTGATCCTAGGGACGGACATCCTGTGCGCTGGAACTATTACCTAGACGTAGCCCTGGCAGCCCTTTACAGCCCCTGAGATGGCTTCAACCATCACCTGGACGTAGCCCCTGGTAGCTCTTTACAGCCCTTGAGATGCCTTCAACTGTTACCTGGACGTAGCCCCTGTAGCCCTTTACAGCCTTTGAGATGCCTTCAGCTATTACCTGGACGTAGCCCCTGGCAGCCCTTTACAGCCTTTGAGATGCATTGAACCATCACCTGGACGTAGCCCCTGGCAGCCCTGTGCAGCCCCTGAGATGCCTTCAAAACTATACCTGGACGTAGCCCTGGTAACCCCTGGTAACCTTTACAGCCCCTGAGATGCCTTCAACCATCACCTGGACGTAGCCCTGGCAGCCCTTTACAGCCCTTGAGATGCATTGAACTATCACCTGGACGTAGCCCCTGGCAGCCCTTTTACAGCCCTTGAGATGCCTTCAACTATTACCTGGACTTAGCCCCTGGTAGCCCTGTGCAGCCCCTGAGATGCCTTCAACTATTACCTGGACTTAGCCCCTGGTAGCCCTGTGCAGCCCCTGAGATGTCGTGGAATGTCAGCTGTCGTGAGAAATTTGATTTGGAAATTTGATCCAATAATTGTCCTCATGGAATGAATGTGTAGTTATTTTAGATATGACATGTTTGGTGACGGGAAAGAAAGAGTGTTTTTTTTTCCCCATGGGAAAATTTACAGAGAGTTTGGGGTCTGTGAAGCCAGAAGGGCTTGTAGTGTAAGGCAAATTTGTCGTCTGTATGGTCTGTGGAGTCGTAAGGGTTTGTAGTGTGTATAAGGCAAATTAGTCGTCTGTATGGTCTGGGAGCCGTAAGGGTTTGTAGTGTGCATAAGGCAAATTAGTCGTCTGTATGGTCTGGGAGCCGTAAGGGTTTGTAGTGTGCATAAGGCAAATTAGTCGTCTGTATTATGTGTAAAGCCAGAAGGGTTTGTTGTGTGTCTCAGGCAAACTGGTCGTCTGTATGGCCTCAAACACAAAAGTCTGTGAAATGGGCGACTTCATTGAGTTCAGTGTGACCTAGATATATAGAGCTGTTTTTACCATTTTGTATAAAAGGGACGTCTTGTTGATTAACATATGGGAAAAAGAAAACAAAAGGAAATATCAAAACCCCCTCGTGTCAAAAAATGTGAGGCATGAGTAGAAAGAAATTGTGTGTGTGTGTGTGTGTGTGTGTGTGTGTGTGCG
>JADBJO010017959.1:0-22500 GCA_016801955.1 Conus betulinus | reverse complement strand
GAATTTGCGCTGTCTTGTGATAATGACCATCAATCGAAAATCACTGATCATTACTGTCATACTCGATGTGCAAAAGCGTGTTTTTGGGTTTAAAAAGAGAGAGAGAGAGAGAGAGAGAGAGAGAGAGATGAGAGAGTCTGAAGTTGGACAGTAAGGAGGGTGTATTGGGGGTTGGGGGGGGGAGTACGGGGGGGGGTGTCACTGTCGAGTCAATCCGACTCAACGAAGTTTAGTTTAGCAATCTAATTTTTTTTTCCCTAGTGTATTTGAAATTTCTGTAATTTAACTGTAAAGAAAAAACTTTCTCACCCCCCCCCCTCCGCCCCCCCCCCCGTTCCCCCCCCTCCCCGTCCTTACTGGCAAACACAGCAAGGCTTTGAACACTTAGTGAAAACGCAAGCCAAGTAAAACTGCTAGAATACATGCAAACAGTAGCATTGCATTGCCAAGACATCACATTGTTGTGACAGTAACATTTATGATATTTGTTGGTGATTGTATGTTATGCTCCACAGTTATGTATATTGCTGTAACAGTACAAACGTACTGAATAAGCAGAGTAGCTGATAAAAAGGTAGAGTCCAAAATAAAGTTAAATCGTTCTTTAATTTTACCTTTTGTTTTAAAAAAAGCATTATGATGCATATTTATGTTCTTTTATATTCACAATGATTAAATCAACAAGTTAATTCAAAATCATAATGATGAAATACTTAACATGTTATTGGCAATTCTTAGATCACACCCTGTTGACAAAATAATGTGTTGCAGAGGATGTGCCTTTTGTTTACAAAGAACATGCAATCATTTTTTGCTTATAAAGACAGCAGGTACTAAAATTAAAATTATAAGGTAATGGGCAGTGAACAGTAACGACAACAACAACGACAACAACAACAACAACAACAACACTGACAACAACATTACACACACACACACACACACACACACACACACACACACACACCATGATATCACACAATGATGAAAAACAGACAGGAAAAGCGCGTACAAGCATGCACTCATAGTTAAGATAAGTGGTCCTATGCCATGCTTTACTTTCTTTTTCCAGTAATTCACACACGCACACTCACAAAGCACCACATGATGTCGCACAATGATGAAGAAGCAGGGAAAATTTACATAAAAGCATGCACTCATAGTTCAAGTAGTGGTCCTATGCCATGCTTAAATGTTTCTTTTTCAGTAATTTCACGCACGCACGCACACAAACACACACACACACACACACACACACACACACACACACACACACACACACCACATAATATCCCACAATGATTTAACAGAGGGAAATTTACATAAAAGCATGCACTCGTAGTTCAATTAAGTGGTCCTGTGCCATTCTTTAATGTTTTTTTCTTCTTTTCATTTTCTTTTCTTTAACTGAGAAAATGCATCCACATTTTTTATATTTGTTTAACCTTTGCCAGAGCTTGTGGGTGAAAAATTACCCAGACTGTCGTTTAAATCTTCAAAACTAACTCAGTTTTCATAATATGTAACTAAGTTTTATGACTTTGTTCATAGTGTATTGTGTGCTTGCCCCATTAAATATATTGGTGTTTTTGGTGGAAATAAAGGAGAAATAATAAAAGCTTACAATCCTCGTCAGATACTGTGGGTGGCATGTCACCCATACCAATCAAAGAAGCATTCTCACATGCCAGAGCTTGTGGGTGGCTGGTCACCCATAACCTTCATATAGGCCACAGCCTTTACCCGACATGCCAGGGTTCGTGGGTGGCTGGTCACCCCAAACCTTTATATAGGCCACAGTCTTTACCACACATGCCAGTGTTCACTATTGGCTGTGTTGTCAGTTGGAGAACCACCAGACCAGGATAAAGTGGATGAGGTGTGAGCTGTGTCTCCACTTCAACTTTTCCTGAGGCGGAGCAGTTGGGCTTGGGGACTGATGAAGTGATGGTGACCGAGGAGGAGATGGAGACATAAGTTATCACCCATTTTGAGGAAACAATCATGCTGCATTAATGATGAAATCAGTGAACATGCCACTGATTGCCTTCTGGAAGACTTGTCTTTACCAAAATTGGCCAGAATGTAGTTTTCCTATGATGATGATTTGGCAGTGTGTCACAGATCCACTCTTCTAAGAAAGTAGACACAATTTTCTGAAGAAATTTTGCTCTTGCAAACAACACGCTTGTGTGGCCAACTAAGACAGACACAGATTTAGTGCAAAGCATATTTTGTTTGCCAGTTACTTCAACATAGTCTCCAAACAACCACTGGCCATGCCTGGTCTGTTCCAATTAACAATGAACTCTGCCTGAAGTATGCTGCATACAAAAAGAACTATATACGTAGTCAACCCTATCTGCCCGTCAGCAAGAGTGCACTTCCCACCCTTATCGTAAGTGACCTTTTTTGTTTGGTGGCTGCCAGCACTTATCAGAAACAGCAAAAATAACATGATTTTATCAATAACAATACAGACGACATCATACCAAATTTTTGTTGACATCTGTCCGTAAGTTTTGAAAAACTGTTGGTTTTAATTCGGACATCATCGTCATTCCGCCCCTGTTGGCCACTATTCTAGTACAGGAAATAAAATTTAGGTACAAAAATAACAAAAATGTACACTTTGATTTACAGGAAATACTGTATAGAAACTGTATACAAAATTTGAAAACAGTTCACGAAGTAGTTTAGAAGTTAATAGCAATTTTAAGTGTGGCGGGCGATTCTACCCCCATTTTTTTCCGCCGTCCAAATTGCAATATTTCCTGATTTTAGCACAGAAGTTTTCACAAATGTTTTATAGCAGATACCTCAGAAAAAAAATGACTTTGCTTAGTACAACTTAGAGAGTTTGTCCAAACCACTGGAAACTCTGAAATGGCTATTCTTACTGTGCTGCAGTGCTTCAAAGTAGCCACATCATGCAAATTCGAAAAGCGCTGAATTGCGATTTATTACAAGTTTAACACTTTATCACACAAAAGCCATGTAAACTGATACCATGCAACTTACTTGTTCAAAGAGTGTAAGTTGTATAGATTGAGAACACCAATTTATAACCAGATGTATCAATCATGTATGGTCCTATTGGCTTTCAAACTTGGAAGATATCTCATTTTGTCAGGTGCATAAAAACGTCGCAACTTAAACTGCAATATCTTGAAAACGACTGAAGATAGAGACTTCATTCTTGTTGTGTGTTTTTGATGTTTTTCCATTTACTTTGCAATGATACAGATCTTAAGTATGAAAACAAATATGCTAATTTTGGCTGCCGGTACCTACGTGACACACACACACACACACACACACGCGCGCGCCCCACACACACACACACACACACGCGCACACACACACACACACACACACACACACACACACACACACACACACACACACACACACACACACACACACACACACACACACACACACACACACACGTGTGTGTGTGCGCACGCATACACAAGCGCGCGCGCTCTCTCTCTCTCACACTCACACACACACACACACACACACACGCACACACGCACACACACGCGCGCGCGCGCGCACGCGCGCGCGCACGCACACACACACACACACACACACACACACACACACACACACACACACACACACACACACGTTCAAAGAGTTAAAATTTTTAACCCTGCGACCCCTTTTGGGGCATGGGGAACTTTAAGTAAATCAAACCCATGTAAAGGAACACATCAAACATCTGAAAAATGTCCCGATAATTAACACACTGAATATAATGTTACTTAACTGTACTAGTTTTAGAAACTTTGCTAAGTTTGGCAACACTTTTTTTTTATCACCACAGAGCAAACGATTACAGTAAAAATACGCACTTTATACATGTGAACGTTCTTGGTATAAACTGATTTCTAATGTCGTTTATAGTTGGTGCATTTCATTACACGAAACTTGAAATTCATCACCAAGGTCATTCTGGTCGCAGTCCCGACAGAATCGTTCATCGTGAGGTATTCCAAATCGTCTGCCAATTTCTCTCCTGAGTTTATGATTACCACAGCAAAACTGAATTAAGGGGTATATATAAATATCAGGCAACATTTGATTTTTTTTTTTCTCGGCAAAACTCTGTTTTAAAATTCCTATAAAATAAACACTTATTACTAGATTCTAAAGCATCATTCCATGCACGTATGCAAATATTTTCTAATGAATTACGATTGTTTCTACAAAGACTGTGAACAGACGAAAACTTTTGTGTCTTCCAAACACAGTCGAATCCCGTTTCTATTAGGATATCCCGTATACACATCAACCGCCTAGATGTAAAACCCTTATTTTGAATAAGTCATATAACCTTTCTACTATCTAGATGAATATTAGTTTGTGGAGAAAGTAATGATGACCAGAATGTTTATCATTCGTGCATAAACTTGAAGTGAATCAGGATATATTCCTAGTTCTCCATATCAATTCTGTTTTGGTAGAAATGATTTAAATGAAAAAGATGCTCAAGAAATTTAGGTGATAGGTTTCCATTAGCTTTAAATCACTGTCTCCCCAAATTTCACCCCCATATAAAAGTGCAGGCAGTTACCATTGATTGGTATAGGTCCAGTGCAATGTTCGTAGGCAAACGTTGAAGTCTTTGAAGTTTAATTGCCCTCTTTAATGAAAAACATTGCACATAGCGCTTGGTCATACACACACACACACACACACACACACACACACACACACACACACACACACACACACACAAAACCAATGTTAGGTAGGCACTCAGGGTCTGTCTAGCGCGTTGGGCTAATACGTAGGTCAGACATCTGCTAAGTCGTTACCACAAGACCCTCTTCTTCAATTCTCTCATCCCATTTGGTAATTCATTTATCCATCAGCTTCTGATCATGCGTAGTGTGGTCTCCAAACTTAACGGATGTGGTGTAGCGTATATGGACTAGTCCGCAACAATGACTTTCAGCTTATTAAAGTAGCGGCGGTGGGCGGTGGAGAAGATCTTTAACCAGACAACACTTCCATTGTGAGCTCATGAGCGATCTTTATCCAGATTTGACCTTGATTCCTGGATCTGGATCGTTGAACTCATCATGCCAAAACACTTCACCTTGTTCTTCTTCACGCTTGAGTAAAAAGCTGGCATGGTTTCGCTTTTCACTCAGCGAATTTCCTGACATTGTCCACATTTGCCCGCATAGCAGACCACGGAGCGCAGAGTGAAAACTGCGAGAGGACAGCTGGTTCTGAGGTGATTGTTGGGGTCACACAGCAGACCACTGGGCGTAGAGTGTGAGAACCGTGAGACGACGGCTGATTCTGATGGTGATTGTTCGGGCCATCCGCTTTCTGCGGCGTCCCAATCAGTCAGCTCTCCGTCGTTTACAAGCTGAGAAAGATTAGGCTCTCTAAAGGACAATGTTGTTAACAGAGAGACTAGGCCCTCTAAAGGACAATGTTGTTAACAGTTTACCAACTATTGGCCACTGCTTTCGAAGGTGATTTTGAATGATTTTTAAAGCCTGGATTTCCTGCTAGGGTAAATAATGTGGCACACTCAGAGCCGGATAAGATGAAGGGACATTTTCCCACAGGTCTGAAACAAAAACAGAACACAAATGTTGTAAGGTCTGTTAGGCAATGTTGTAGAGCCTGTTAGGCAATGTTGTAGAGCCCGTTAGGCGATAGAATACAATGTTGTAGGGCCTGTTAGGCAATGTTGTAGGGCCTGCTAGGCAATGTTGTAGGGCCTGTTAGCAATGTTGCAGGGCCTGTTAGACAATGTTGTAGGACCTGTTAGACAATGTTGTAGGGCCTTTTAGGCAATGTTGTAGGGCCTGTTAGGCGAGAGAATACAATGTTGTAGGGCCTGTTAGGCAATGGTGTATGGCCTATTAGGCAATGTCGTAGGCAATGTTGCAAGGTCTGCTAGGAAATGTCGTGGGACCTGTTAGGCAATGTTGCAGGGCCTGTTAGGCAATGTTGCAAGGCCTGCTAGGAAATGTCGTAGGACGTGTTAGGCAATGTTGCAAGGCCTGCTAGGCAATGTCGTAGGACCTGTTAGGCAATGTTGTAGGGCCTGCTAGGAAATGTCGTAGGACCTGTTAGGCAATGTTGTAGGGCCTATCAGGTGATTTTCAGATTTTTTCATAGACCGGAATTCTGGCCTGGCCTGGCCTGGAAAGAGGCATCCATCTGTACGGATCTGAGAATGCACTGATGCTACAGGGAGCCCTATGCCATGTTATACTGATTGCTGATATCGGACCTGCCTTCTTTTAAACAGTATGTGTCATGTTTTACAAGAAAGGATAAAATACTTGATTTATGCTACTGTAATATACCATCTGCATACAAGTGTGTTCAGCTCCCCCCTGTTGGTCAGTCTGATCACAATGCCATTCATCTCTTGCCAGCTTACAGACCAAAAGTGAAAACACAACCTATCACTAAAAAGCAAGTGCAGTGTTGGACACAAGAAAGTGTTGATGAATTACAGGCTTGTTTTGAATGTACAGATTGGAATTTGTTTTTGAATTCTAGTTTTGACATTAACGAAGCCACCGATGTTATTTCCAGCTACATTTCTTTCTGTGAACACATGATTGTACCTACTACTAAACTATCAAAATATTTCCCAACAACAAACCTTGGGTTACAAATCTCTGAAAATAACTCTAAATGAAAAAAAAGAGCTTTTCAATCAGGCAATAAAAGCGATCGTAAGGTTGTACAAAAGAAACTGCAAACGGAGATTGAAGAATCAAAGAGAGCTTACAAGAGAAAAGTTGAAAACATGTTCCAGAATGGAAATATGCGAGATGCATGGAAAGGAATAAAGGTTTTATCAGGTTCAGGTAAATGTTCAAACCAAAATATTAGTAACAAAAAAACAGCAAAAGAACAGAAGCAATTTGCAGAAAAGCTGAACGATTTTTACTGTAGATTTGATGATAAAGATTTTAGTAAAGAATTAAAGGAAGTGAAGGAAGAACTCCAAAGCAATGTTAAAAACGATGTTGATGGAAGTGATTCTGTTGTGATTGAGGAAAATGATGTTCAGTTTTTTTTTTTTCAACGTTTAAATGTGAGAAAGGCAATGGGCCCTGATAATATCTGTGGAAAATTGTTGAAGGTGTGTGTGCTTCAGCTCTCCTATGTTTACAGTCGTTTGTTTACCTGGTCACTTAGAGAATGTATAATTCCTGTTTTATGGGAAAAATGCCACTGTATGTCCTGTTCCCAAAAAAAAACGCAACCCAAGCTGTTTAAATGATTACCGACCAGTTGCCCTCACATCTGTTGCAATGAAATGTCTTGAAAGAATTGTCCTCAGTTATGTTTTTTAAAAGATACTACACAGTACCAAGACCCGTTTCAGTTCGCATACCAACAGAACAGATCAACAGATGATGCCACACTCACACTTCTCCATCATGCTTTTTCACACCTCGAAAAACCTGCCTCCTTTGTACGCATTCTCTTTTTATTGATTTCTCATCAGCATTCAACACCATACAACCACATCTGATGGCAAAGAAACTCATTAACATAAATGTGGGTAACAAGCTCATTCTTTGGATAATTGATTTTCTTACACAGAGGACACAGTCTGTTCGATATCAAAGTGTTGTTTCGTCTTCCCAGAGTCATTTCAACTGGCGCACCCCAGGGTACTGTTTTATCACCAGTGCTTTTTACTCTGTACACAAATGATTGTTCAGGAAGTGATTCAACTTTGTACATTAAATATTCAGATGACTCAGCACTTGTAGATCTTTCCAACTCTGATTCTGTTTACTTCAAGGAGGTTCAAAGATTTGTTGACTGGTGCGATCATAACTATCTTGATCTGAATGTAACAAAAACGAAAGAAATGTTGATTGATTTTAGAAAGAATCCAAAAGCTGTACCACCACTTTTTATCAAAGGTGCTGAAGTAGAACGTGTTGAATCATACAAATATTTAGGAACTTTTATAGATAATAAGCTGAATTTTAAATCCCATGTTGAGTATGTCCACAAAAAATGTCAAACCAGATTATATTGTCTTCGCAAGCTGCGATCATTTCATGTGAATACTGACATTCTTCGGACATTTTATTCATGCTTCTTGGAATCTGTTCTAACTTTCTCATTTATGTGTTGGTATGGTGGGGTGACTGTGAAGAGCAGAAATGTGCTTGAGAAAGTGGTGAACGTGGGAGGAAAAATCGTGGTGAGAGAGAGAAAAAAAAAGTCTGAGTGAGCTATATAGGTGCCGTGTTTAGTTGTAAAGCGAAGAAGATTACGTGTGACCAGACCCACGTCCTTGCAAATCAGTATGACCTTCTTCAGTCAGGACGAAGATATCGATCGGTTAAATGCAGAAGTGTCAGATTTAAACAAAGTTTTATTCCCCTGTCCATTGATTTCTTGAACCGAGAAGATGTTTAATTGAAATCCAAATTCCTCTATATGAATGTATGTCGATGCTACAGGGAGCCCCATGCCATGTTATACTGATGCTACAGGGAGCCTCATGCCATGTTATACTGATGCTACAGGGAGCCCCACGCCATGTTATACTGATGCTACAGGGAGCCCCATGCCATGTTATACTGATGCTACAGGGAGCCCCACGCCATGTTATACTGATGCTACAGGGAGCCTCATGCCATGTTATACTGATGCTACAGGGAGCCCCATGCCATGTTATACTGATGCTACAGGGAGCCCATGCCATGTTATACTGATGCTACAGGGAGCCCCATGCCATGTTATATTGATGCTACAGGGAGCCCATGCCATGTTATACTGA
This sequence comes from Conus betulinus, assembly GCA_016801955.1. NCBI lineage: Eukaryota > Metazoa > Mollusca > Gastropoda > Neogastropoda > Conidae > Conus > Conus betulinus. The sequence continues at coordinate 13,697 of JADBJO010017959.1, read as the reverse complement.
TGCTACAGGGAGCCCCATGCCATGTTATACTGATGCTACAGGGAGCCTCATGCCATGTTTTACTGATGCTACAGGGAGCCCATGCCATGTTATACTGATGCTACAGGGAGCCCCATGCCATGTTATACTGATGCTACAGGGAGCCCCATGCCATGTTATACTGATGGCTACAGGGAGCCCCATGCCATGTTATACTGATGCCATGTTATACTGATGGAGCCCCATGCCATGTTATACTGATGCTACAGGGAGCCCCATGCCATGTTATACTGATGCTACAGGGAGCCCATGCCATGTTATACTGATGCTACAGGGAGCCCCATGCCATGTTATACTGATGCTACAGGGGAGCCCCATGCCATGTTATACTGATACTACAGGGAGCCCCCATGCCATGTTATACTGATGCTACAGGGAGCCCCATGCCATGTTATACTGATACTACAGGGAGCCCCATGCCATGTCATACTGATACTACAGGGAGCCCCATGCCATGTCATACTGATACTACAGGGAGCCCCATGCCATGTTATACTGATACTACAGGGAGCCCCATGCCATGTTATACTGATACTACAGGGAGCCCCCATGCTATGTTATACTGATACTACAGGGAGCCCCCACCATGCCTATGTTATACTGATATACTGAGGGGAGCCCCATGCCATGTTACTATACTGATACTACAGGGAGCCCCATACCATGTTATACCCATGATACTGACACAGGGAGCCCCATGCCATGTTATACTGATACTACAGGGAGCCCCATGCCATGTTATACTGATACTACAGGGAGCCCCATGCCATGTTATACTGATACTACAGGGACCCCTATGCCATGTTATACTGATACTACAGGGAACCCTATGCCATGTTATACTGATACTACAGGGAGCCCCATGCCATGTTATACTGATGCTACAGGGAGCCCATGCCATGTTATACTGATACTACAGGGAGCCCATGCCATGTTATACTGATACTACAGGGAGCCTCATGCCATGTTATACTGATACTACAGGGAGCCCCATGCATGTTATACTGATACTACAGGGAACCCTATGCCATGTTATACTGATACTACAGGGAACATCGTTATCCCTATGCCATGTTATACTGATACTACAGGGAGCCCCATGCCATGTTATACTGATACTACAGGGAGCCTCATGCCATGTTATACTAATACTACAGGGAGCCCATGCCATGTTATACTGATACTACAGGGAGCCCCATGCCATGTTATACTGATACTACAGGGAGCCCATGCCATGTTATACTGATACTACAGGGAGCCTCATGCCATGTTATACTGATACTACAGGGAGCCCCTGACTACAGGGAGCCCCAATGCCAGTTGGCCATGCCATGTTATACTGATACTACAGGGAACCCATGCCATGTTATACTGATACTAGCCTCATGCCATGGAGCCCCTACATGGGAGCCCATGTTATACTGATACTACAGGGAGCCCCATGCCATGTTATACTGATACTACAGGGAGCCCCATGCCATGTTATACTGATACTACAGGGAGCCCTATGCCATGTTATACTGATACTACAGGGAGCCCTATGCCATGTTATACTGATACTACAGGGAGCCCCATGCCATGTTATACTGATACTACAGGGAGCCCCATGCCATCAATGTTATGGAGGACAGGGGAGCCCTATAGCCTGATACTACAGGGAACCCTATGCCATGTTATACTGATACTACAGGGAGCCTCATGCCATGTTATACTGATACTACAGGGAGCCCATGCCATGTTATACTGATACTACAGGGAGCCCCATGCCATTGTTATACTGATACTACAGGGAGCCCATGGCCATGTTATACTGATACTACAGGGAGCCCCATGCCATGTTATACTGATTACTACAGGGAACCCTATGCCATGTTATACTGATACTACAGGGAGCCTCATGCCATGTTATACTGATACTACAGGGAAGCCCCATGCCATGTTATACTGATACTACAGGGAACCCTATGCCATGTTATACCTGATACTACAGGGAACCCTATGCCATGTTATACTGATACTACAGGGAGCCTCATGCCATGTTATACTGAGTGCTACAGGGAGCCCCATGCCATGTTATACTGATACTACAAGGGAAACCCTATGCAATGTTATACTGATACTACAGGGAGCCTCATGCCATGTTATACTGATACTACATCCTAAGGAGCCCATGCCATGTTATACTGATACTACAGGGAGCCCCATGCCATGTTATACTGATACTACAGGGAACCCTATGCCATGTTATACTGATACTACAGGGAACCCTATGCCACGTTTTGTTCCTAGCTATTGTTGGAGCGCGTTTCTCTGGACTGGCCCTTCGTTGCCCTTGTTGGCCTTGAAAGATTGGTGTGTAGATTCTCTTAGTACCACAAGATACATACAATGACAGACGGCTGTGCAGATCCTGTTAGCACACGCACATACATACAGTAAAAAAAACTGCTGTATAGATTCTCTTGGTACCACACACACACATACAATAAAGACTGCTGTGTAGATTCTCTGAGTACCACACACAACATACAATGACAGACTGAGGTGTAGATTCCGTTAGCACCACACACACACACACACACTTAACAATGAAGACTGCTGTGTAGATTATCTTGGCATCTCCTTCTCTCTTCAACTTGTGCATGACTGTGTCTTGTTAGTAATGCATACTATGTATAGTGTTTTTTTCTTTTATAGTTGAATCTCCACTTCACCTCCGTGGACCCAAGGTCCTGTCTGCACGACTGTGTCTTGTTAGTATGCATACAATGTATAGTGTTCCTTTATAGTTGGATCACCACTTCACCTCCGTGGACCCAAGGTCCTGTCTGTCGTCTTGTTTGTGCTGGCACTTCCCCTGATCTGGGTGTGTTTTCCTTGCCATGTCCACTGCCCCCTGAACTTTCCATTTTCTGCTCCTGAATCTTTCCATTTTCTGCTCCTGAACTTTCCATTTTCTGTTCCCGACATTCCATTTTCTGCTCCTGAACTTTCCATTTCTCTGCTCCAGAACTTTCCCATTTTCTGCTCCTGAACTTTCCATGTTCTGCTCCCCGAACTGTCCCTTTTCTTCCTCCTAAACTTTCCATTTTCTGCTCCTCGAACTTTTTCATTTCCTGCTCCTGAACTTTCCATTTTCTGCTCCTGAACTCATCCCCTTTTCTGCTCCTAAACTTTCCATTCTGTTTTGCTCCCGAACATTTCCATTTTCTGCTCCTGAACTTTCACATTTCTTGCGCCTGAACTTTCCATTTTCTGCCTCCTGAACTTTCCATTTTCTGCCAGCTACAGCTCGGGGCCCTGAACTGGAATGAGGGTCAGTCCGTCACAGTCATGGCGTTGGAAGACGTTTGTGACCACAGCATGACGCTGGAACCCATAGACAGCGGTACGTGAACCCATAGACATGCGGTACGTGAACCCATAGACAGCGGTACGTGAAACCCATAGACAGCGTTACGTGAACCCATAGACGGCGGTACGTGAACCCGTAGACGGCGGTATGTGAACCCATAGACAGCAGTACGTGAACCCACAGACAGCGGTACATGAATCTACAGACAGCGGTATGTGAATCTACAGACAGCGGTACGTGGCCAAACAAAGATAAAACCTACTCCCATCTTGATCCGAATTTGAGAAGATAAATGACCGCTCGTTCTTATCTCGTCTGAAGACCTAAGAGACGAAACGCATCGTGTTTCGTCTTGTAATTTGACTGTCCCCTGTTAAGTGACGGATTTACGATAAAATCATTTTAAAATTCGTTTCAATTTCCGCGTTTCAGTCACCTCACTTTGAACTAAAAACTGTGAAGTCCCTGGAGGTCGTTTGGAGGAAGAGACTTGCGATATCAAATTAACTCCAGCGTCTATTTCTTGTTATCACACACCACCACACCACACACACACACACACACACACCACACACACACACACACACACACACACACCTTTCCGCTGTGCGTTCTTTTGCTTCATTCTCATGTCTCTGGCAGTAACGTCACTCCAGGACGGTCTTCAGCCACATCCACATCCAGCAGTCCCAGCCCTTACTGCCCATTGGGGACTATCGCACAGGAGTCGTCCTAGCAGTCCCAGCCATACTGCCCATTGGGAGCTATCGACATGGCGTTGTCCTAACAGTCCCAGCCATACTGCCCATGGGAGGAAGTATCGACATGGCGTTGTCCTAGCAGTCGTCCCAGTCCATACTGCCCATTGGGACTATGGACAGGAAGTCATCCTAGCAGTCCCCGCCATACTGCCCATTGGGACCTATGGACAGGAAGTCATCCTAGCAGTCCCAGCCATACTGCCCATTGGGAGCTATGGACAATGGCGTTGTCCTAGCAGTCCCTGCCATACTGCCCATTGGGACCTATGGACATGGCGTTGTCCTAACAGTCCCCAGCCATACTGCCCATTGGGAGCTATGGACATGGCGTTGTCCTAGCCATGTCCCCAGCCATACCTGCCCCATTGGGAGCTATGGACATGCATGGCGTTGTCCTAGCAGTCCCTGCCATACTGCGCTGTCCCTAGCCAGCAATTTAAGGCCATTGGGAGCTATGGACATGGCGTTGTCCTAAGCAGTCCAAGCCATACTGCCCATTGGGAGAGCTATGGACATGGCGTTGTCCTAACAGTTCCCCATCCATACTGCCCATTGGGAGCTATGGACATGGAGTAGCGTCCTAACAGTCCCAGCCATCACAAACTGCCCATTGGGAGCTATGGACTGCCCGTCTAGAACAGTCCCAGCTACTGGACAGGGAGTATGGACAGAGTCTAGGCAGTCTCCCCTGCCATACTGCCCATTGGGAGCTATGGACATGGCGTTTGTCCTAGCAGTCCCAGCCATACTGCCCATTGGGACCTATGGACAGGAAGTCATCCTAGCAGTCCCAGCCATACTGCCCATTGGGACCTATGGACATGGCGTTGTCCTAGCAGTCCCAGCCATGACTGCCCATTGGGACCTATGGACAGGAAGTCCATCCTAGCAGTCCCAGCCATACTGCCCATTGGGAGCTATGGACAGGAAAGTCATCCTAGCAGTCCCAGCCATACTGCCCCATTAGGGAGCGTATGGACAGGAAGTCATCCTAGCAGATCCCCAAGCCATACTGCCCATTGGGACCTATGGACAGGAAGTCATCCTAGCAGTCCCAGCCATACTGCCCATTGGGAGCTATGGACAATGGCGTTGTCCTAGCAGTCCCAGCCATACTGCCCATTGGAGCTATGGACATGGCGTTGTCCTAGCAGTCCCAGCCATACTGCCCATTGGGACCTATGGACAGGAAGTCATCCTAGCAGTCCCAGCCATACTGCCCATTGGGAGCTGTGGACAGGAAGTCATCCTAGCAGATCCCAGCCATACTGTCCCCCCATGGAACCTATGGACAGGACGTATGGACATCCAGGCCTGCTATGCCATTGGGAAGCCTAGACAGGCGCCCCTAGCCATCCATCCATAATGCATTGGGACCTATGGACAGGAACGTCATCCTAGCGAGTCCCTGCCATACTGCCCATTTGGGACCTATGGACTAGGAAGTCATCCTAGCAGTCCCCTGCCATACTGCCCATTGGACCTATGGACATGGCGTTGTCCTAGCAGTCCCAGCCATACTCCCATGGGACCTATGGACATGGCGTTGTCCTAGCAGTCCCAGCCATACTGCCCATTGGGAGCTATGGAACATGGCGTTGTCCTAGCAGTCCCCGGCGTTGTCCTAGTGGTCCAAGCCATACTGCCCTATTTCCCAGCCTATGGACATGGGGATCTTGTGACATGGCGTTGTCCTTCATCCATACACTGCCCATTGGGACCTATGGACATGGCGTTGTCCTAGCAGTCCCAGCCATACTGCCCATTGGGACCTATGGACATGCGTATGTCCTAGCAGTCCCCCCCCCCCCCAAATAACCCCCATGCTGCCATTGACGGACCTATAGGACAGGCAGCGTTGATCCCTAGACAGTCCAGCCATACATGACCATGGCGACTTGGACATGGCGTTGTCCTAGCAGTCCCAGCCATACTGGCCACATTGGGAGCTCCATGGGACAGGAAGTCATCCTAGCATTCCCAGCCATACTGCCCATGGGAGCTAATGGACATGGCGTTGTCCCTAGGCAGTCCCCAGCCTATACTGCCCATTGGGAACCTAATGGGACAGGAAGTCATCTACAGTCCCAGCCATACTCTGCCCATTGGGAGCTATGGACATGCGCGTTGTCCTAGCAGTCCAGCCATACTGCCCTATGGGACCTATGGACAGGAAGTCATCCTAGCAGTCCCTGCATCCTGCCCATACTGTCCCTAGCAAAAAGTCCCTCGCATACCCCATTGGTACTATGGGACAGGAAGTCATCCTAGCAGTCCCTCAGCCATAATGCGGTTCAGTGCCAAGGAGGCTTATCGAGACAGGAAGTCATCCTTAGCAGTCCCTGCACACCATACGTGCCCATGTGGAGCTATGCGACAGCGGTGTATGGTCGTACTAGGCTAGCTCACCTGCCACATACTAGCCCCATTGCGGAGGTCTATGGAACAGGAAGTCATACCCTAGCAGTCCAAGCAGCATAAATGCCCATTAGGGAGGCTATGGGACAGGGCGTATGTCCTTAGCAGCTCCCATGCCTATACTGGACCCATTGTGATGGCTATGGACTATCGGCAGTTGTGTCCTATGCAGTCCCTAACAGCCATACTGCCCATTGGGAGCATCATGCACCAGAGAAGTCATGCATAGCAGTCAGATCCCAGCACATACTGACCCATTGGGACCATATGCGACTAGGAGTCATACCTAGGCAGATCCCAGCCAGTAACTGACGCATTGAGAGCTAGTGGACTAGGAAGTCATCCTAGTCTAGATCCCAGCCCATACTGCCCTATGGCGAGCCTGATGGACGAGGAAGTCGCCTAAGCAGTCCCGTAACTATTACTGCCCCAGTGGGACCTAATGCGACAGGATAGTAATCCTAGGGCAGTCCCAGCCCATCACTGCCTCATTGGGGAGCTATGCCGACATGGCGTGCTCCTATGCCAGTCCCCAGCCATACTGCCCATTGGGAGGCTATGGACATGGCCGTTGCTCTAGACCAGTCCCTGCCCACTACTGCTATTGACGGAGCCAATCGAACATGGCGTTGTCCTTTAGCAGTCCAGCACATTTACTAGCCCATGCGCGAGTATGGACATGGCGTTGTCCTAGCAGTCCGCCATAGAGCCATTGGGACATTGGACAGGGAGTCGTCCCCCCCCCCCCCCCCCCCCCCCCCCCCCCCCCTCCCCCCCCCCCCCCCCCCTCCCCCCACCCCCCCCCCCCCCCCTCCCCCCCCCCCCCCCCCCCCCTCCCCCCCCCCCCCCCCCCCCCCTCCCCCCCCCCCCCCCCGCCGGCCCCACACCCCCTTCCTATGCCCTAGCAAGTCCTGCCAATACGGCCATTGCGGAGATAATGGACATGGCGTTGTCACTATACAGCTCCCTAGCATACGCGCCACCATTCGAGGAGCCTATGACGAAATGGGCGTGGACGCTAGTTGCAGTCCCTCCCCATACTGCCCGCATGCGGAGACCACGACAGAGGAGTCGTCCTAAGCAGTCCCTGCCATACTGCCCCCATTGGAGCCTATGCGACATGGGTTGTACCTAGCAGTCCCAGCCATATAGCCCATTGATGGAGCTACATGGAACATAGCGTTGTCGTCTAGGTCAGTACCCAGCCAATACTGACAACCAATTGGGAGCCATGGACATGGCGTTTCGTCCTAGCTGAGGTCCCTGCATATTCTGACCCATTGAGGAGCTATGGACATGGGCGTGTGTACCTAGGCAGTACCCAGTCCATACTGCCCCATTAGCGGAAGCTATGGACAGCGAGTCAGTCCTGAATCCACTTCGTATCTTGTGTACCGAGGCTGCTGTCGCAGTGTGCGTCGGTCCACACGATGTGTGATAACGACTATGCGCAACGTTCTTCGCGCATTTTGTCTATCCGCCCCCCCCCCCCCCCCCCAAAAATGAACTTCCTTGCCATGGAAGGCACGGAAGATATCGCAAGCATCTGGAGGCAGCCTTGCCCACAGAGTAGGCAGGCATCGCTGCATGTTGTTGGTGCCAAATGCCGGATGGTACTGTGGTGGACCCACCCTGCTTCTAAGACACTGCATTGTTGTTGGGTCCAATTGCGCTATGGTAGTGCACGTGTGCGCACTGTTCTAAACTGCAAACATACACGCAAAACCATTTCAGTTTCAGTTCATCAAGGAGTCACCGCATGCGGGGTAATCCATATCATATACCACCAATCACATCTACTGAGCCATGGCGGTCTCAGTGCGCCGCCGATGGCCTAGGGGGTGAATAGACAGATAGGCGAATAGCTAACGAAAAAAATTTGGGGAGGAGAACTGCTGCACGGTTCGAAACTTAGCGGATGCCGGACCCAGGCCTAAGCCCCATAGCGTTGGGTCAAGTCCGCGGGTAGAGAGGGTGAGGGGTGTGGACTGAGAAAGGGGCAGGGCATACCCAGGACCACCATGTACCTTGAAGGACACCACTATCTGATAACAATAGCACCTCTGTCGCCAAGCTAGTGTAAGGGGAGGGAAGGTGGTGGCGGAAGAGACAGCTTTCCTTACTAGTGGGATACCTCTGCAACAACTCACAAACCTTGCTACCCGGGAATGCCTGACTCGATGCACGTGACAGCCAACCTTGAAAATAAGATGATGGTTTCTGGTTGGACTAGCTGGGACTAATGTCTTAGGGTTTTGGGGGTCTGGGTGCTGGTATGTCAGATTGTATGAAAACTGACAGAGGTACTACAGTGATTAGTGTGATGTACGCGTGCCAGCTGGGCCCATCAGATGCCAGCGGCCCAGAGATCATGAACTGAATATCCTCATAGGGGCATTTCTCTGCAGGATTTCTGTGGCTCCTGTCGACTCCTACCCAGGGTGGCGTAAAGCCGCGGGCTGACACGGTGAAGATTTCTGCAAACCGCTTCAGTAACAGGGAAAACTCAGCCCAGTCCATCGTCCACCATCGTCAATGCATGCGTCTCTGGCAGCATCGCTCTCAGTACTGAACAACACTGCAGGTGTCTGTATCTCTTGGCCTGATTGACGTCAGGACTTATGTTACGAAAGTGAAGTTCGAGCGTTAGATGTCCAGAAATTTTCCCTGTCATGTAGTCTGGGACGACCAGAATGGACATCAGTAGCATCAGCCTTCGCCACCCTCATTCTCATCGCATCAGCATTGAAAAAACAAATCTCTGTTTCTCTGTGGCCTTTTCATGCACTGCCCGCAATTACAGACCTCGTCCTCTCCATTGCATCTATGGGCTTCTTGTTTTGGTTCTGTCGGGGTCACCGGTTCGCGCAAAGTTTGGAGGTTGTCGTTTGGACACCCGTGGTGGCGCCCCTCCACAGGAAGAGTTCACCATAAGCTGACTCCGCGACAGGGCTGAGTTACTGTCGTCAGTAGCCGGGCTTAGGACATGGTGTCCATGCATCTCTTTTACAGAGCAGGCACCCCTGAACGTCACAGAAGGGACTCAGTATCAGTGTCTCCTCTGGTGGGTTGCATCTCAACCGACTTGCTCACTGTGGATTGCCTGTAACGGGGCTGTGGCGGAACTGGTTGATTTGTCAGCTGTGGACGAGGGATCAAAAATAAAAAGCGAGAATCTGATGTGGCACAGACAATGAGACAGCCCCCCATGAGACAAACATGAAAACAGAGAAAAAACCCCACAAAGATTGAAGAAAAAACAAACAATCAACAAAAAAAAAAGAAAGTCCCGAAAAAGAAAAAAAAAAAAAGGACTCACCAAAAGACGGGGGGAACGTAGGAAACGAAGGAAAGACAACAACAAAGACAAAAGAAAAACAAACCGAGCAAGAAAGAAATAACCGGATCGAGGAGACGGAAAATAAAATAGAAAAAAAAAAGAAATGCAAGAAAGCCAAGAAGAAAGAAGGAAGAAGGGGGGGGTAAAACAGGGGGTGTCAATCAAGGTAACGTCCCGAAAACAGCCATAACTAAACCGCGAAGGGAAATAAGAGAAAACAAACAAGAAAACAAACAAAAAAGCAAGAAAAAAGAGTACAACAGAAAGAAAGAAGAGCAAAGGAAGAAGAAGAAGGAAGAAAGACACACATAGTGAAGAAGGATTTCAGACCGTTAGTCAGTGAGTATTGAGAACTTGAGCTGAAGGTTAGCGGGGCAGGTCAGCAGGTAGTTGGGGGGGGAGATGGGGGGGGGGGTGTTGGAGGGGAGGCGAGGGGAACTGGTGGTGGAAGATGCATTGCAGGTGAGAGACGTCATGTGGGCCTGCCCCCTTCCCCTCTCACTCCCAGACCCCCCAACCCCTACCGCCTCGCCCCCCAGATTCCTATCGATCCGTCCTCCCACCGATTCCTCCCCCCTCCTCCTCCTCCTCCTGCCTCCCTGAATTTGCCGATCTTTTAAAATGGCTAGATGTCGCCAGCAGATGAAGCCACTACTGGGTCCCGCCCATCCACTACTGGTCCCGGCCGTCACCTGTGACTTAACGACACGGACTGAAACCAGTTGGGACACTCACTGCCTTGCCACAACACCAGTCCAGCACATCGGCCAGCTTCTTGTTTCTGATCAATCCGACAAGGTAAGTGGAATTGTTTCTCTTTACTTTTAATTTCAATTATTCCTTCTTCCTTCCCTCCCTCCCCCCTTCCTTCCCGTTTCTCTCCCTCCTCCTTATTCCCTCTTAAACCACCCTATTCCCTCATTTCCTACATAGCCCTTCCCCTACCCCCCCCCTCGGGTCCCTATCCTCTCTCTCGCCTCTCTCTCTCTCTCTCTCTCCATCTCTCCAACACTGAGTTCCATTTCTTTTTATCAAACATATAATAAAAGACTTGCAGTGAAAAACGTTTGCAAAGCTGAGGGATGGGGAGGGCCGCCGTAGCTTAGTGGTGGACTGTCGGGTACTGTTGGTTGAGGTTTGCCCATTGGCAGGGGCTTGGAAGGGATGACAACGGCGATTGTGCCGGATCTAAGGCTCACGAGAAGTCGTTTCAGATATTCATATCGTTTTGTATCCACGCGCGATTAAGAGACAAAAGAACCGTCAGACGGATTAATTCTTTCCCCGAAAGAGATAAGGATGATTACTTCTCCCTCTCCTCCGCGTCGCATCCTTTGCTCAAACCTTGTCATGTATACCCGCTAAGAGATAATCCTATATGTGATAAAAGAAACATGTTTTGATGTTTACGTCAGTTGAATTCAGTGATCAATAATCGTTATGATCATACCGCGATCCAGTTTGGCACACACAGAACTGAACTGAACAAATCACTTTGATAATAGTATAGTCACATTGAGATCGTCTTTAGCTCTTTATGATTATGATGATGATGATGATGATGATGATGATGATGATGATGTATGATGATTGATGATTATAATAATACTAAATATCGATAATAGTAACCTGATGGTCATGAAAATAATAATAGTTAATAGGATAATGATAATATAATAATTATAATAATGATGATGATAATGATACTACTACATACTACTACTACTACTACTACTACTACTACTATACTACTACTACTACTACTACTAAGCCATACTAAAAAAAGAATAAAAAGGCGGGGGGGGGGTGTGGAAAAATATTGAATGAGAGAAGAGAATAGCGTCCCTGAATATATCTCCCCCTCTCCTCCATCCCTTCCCTCAAACCCTATCAGCTAAACCCGCTAAATGATGATGCATCGGACATGTGATAAAAGAAGCACCTGCTATTTACGTCATTTGTATTGAGCAATCAATAATCGCTGTGATCAACACTACAGTTCAATTTTGCGACCTGAACTGCACAACTCACATGACTTAGAGTATAGCCCACATCGAGATCCTCTTTTCACTTTGCACTTTGAAGGGAAGCAAATGGTGACGTCTTAGGCCTCAGACTGAACACAGCTCACACTTTGAAGGGAGGAAATGATGATGTCCAAGGCATCAGACTGAAATACAACACAGCTAACTACCTCCGAGTGGAGAGTTACCATCTAAACACAACGGAACAAGCGAAACTAGGTCATGGAGAACAAAGAAGAGCCTATCATGTATAGAATAGTTACAGGAACAAAACTCTTGAACACCCAGTGTGTCTGCATTGGCGCAGTTAAAGCCGAGTCTTGACCCAAACAGTTAACACAGAACGCAATCATTAGAATTCTTGACCCAAACAGTTAACACAGTCATGGAATCACCAGAAGTCGTGACCCAAACAGTTAACACATCGAATCACTAAAGAAAGTCTTGATCCCACACGGTTAACATATGGGATCACTAAAAGTCTTGACCCAAACAGTTAACACATGGAATCACTAGAAGTCTTGACCCAAACAGTCAACACATGGAATTACTAGAAGTCTGACCCAAACAGTTAACACATGGAATCACTAGAAGTCTTTACCCAAACAGTTACACGCTTGAAATCACCAGAAGTCGTGATCCAAACAGTTAACACATGGAATCATAGAAGTCTTGACCCACACGGTTAACACATGCAACTGACGGTGATCCAAACGTAGAAATGTCGAAGTCGCAAATCTAGTTAACACATGGGAATCACTAGAAGATCTGGACCGCAAACAGTTAACACATGGAATCATCTGAGAAGTCTTGACCACCATAATTCTTGATCCAAAAGTTAACACATGGAATCACTAGAAGTCCTTTACCCAAAGCAGTTAACGCGTGGAATCACGCAGAAGTCCGTGATCCAAACAGTTAAGCACATGGAATCACTAGAAGTCTTGACCCAAACAGGTTAACACATGGGTATCACTATGAAGTCGGTGATCCAAACAGTTAACCACATGCGAATCACTACTGAAGCTCTTGACCCAAACAGGTTAACACATGGAATCACTAGAAGTCTTGATCCAACCAGTTAACACATGGAATCACTAGAAGTCTTGGACCGCAACACGTTAACACATGGGATCACTAGAAGTCGTGACCCAGACAGTAAAACCAGTATAAGTCTTAACAAATAGTTAAGCACATGGAAATCACTAAAAACAGTTAACCTTGACGCATAGAAAGCGTTAACAGACAGTTAAACATAGCAATAGAAGTCCTTGACCCAAACAGTAACAACACTGAGAGCCATAGATGTCGTGCACGCCAAACAGTTAACCATGGAATCACTAGAAGTCTTGACCCAAACAGTTAACACATCGGAATCACTAGAATGTCTTGCACCACACAGTTTACAATGGCACAGTTAACATACACATGGCAATCACACTAGAAGTCTTCACCCAAACAGTTAACACATGGAATCACTAGAAGTCTTGTACGCCACCAGTTTACATGATGGAATCGACTAGACAATCTTGGCTCCTAGTGCAAAACAGTTAACACATGATGCACTTAAGATCTTCACCCAAACAGTAACACATGGAATTCACTAAAGTCTTAACCTCACACAGTGAACACATGGGATCCATAGAAGTCTTGGTCCGAAACAGTTAAGTCGCATGGAATCACTAGAGAGGCCTTGACTCCAAAGCAGTTATAACACATGGAATTAGAAAGTCACTAGTAAGTCTTGACCGGCACCAGTT